>QCXZ01000003.1:21287859-21498211 GCA_025024175.1 Rhyzopertha dominica
ATGCTATTTGCAGGATCATAAGTTATCAGCAACCGAATCATTTATAAAAGGATTTAAATTATTTAGACAGAGGTACAAAACGTGGCTTACTGAAATAAAAATTGATGATACAGAAACGCACATCCATGGCATCAGTACCGTACCACTACTGACACCGATGTCAGACATTTTAAAGATAAAGAGGCACGTTTCAAAGCCCAGCATACTTCATTATTCAAACAGAAACGTTCAGTTAGGAACAATTAGAAAATGTATATAAAAATAGGGTTTATTTGTTAAAAATAAAGTGCTTTTAATGTTTTATTGTAGCCATTTATTGATGTAGTGAAAAACATCACAAAGCATTATATTTTGATATGGTGCAATTTCCTATTCAAGTCTTCAAACTTCAGTATCTTACGAATAAAGAAATCACCATAGCGATGGCCACTTTCGTGTCGGCAATGTGGATCATGTCGTTGTCTATGTAGAAGTCCAACTGCAAAACAAAAGAATAGTTTGTGTTAGTTGCAAAAATACAATGTCCAAGAATAAATTTCAAGTATGTATTTCGTTAGCAACTAGGTAGATAAATGCAGATTTTAAATTTGAAAAATTAAAAATTTTGCTTGAAAACGTTTTTAAATTAGGTACAGTCACACAGGATCATATATTTGCAATTAAACAACTGGCTGAAAAGATAGGCAAAGAAAAAGGAATCTGTTGAGCATTCTTGCACTCAGAGAAAGCACTTGACAACATCCCTAGAAAAGTGGTCTGGGAAAGTATGAAGAAAAGAGGTATAAATAATAAGCTCGCAAAAAGCATAGTCAGTTTATACAATGACACAAAAAATTATGTGAGAACAAGCAACATGGAATCATGGGATTTTCAAGTAGTGGATGGATTAAGGCATGGGGGGGTGTTAAGCCCAGCACTGTTTATCATGGTAATGGACGATATATTGTGGGAACTACACAACAAAAGTCAAATTAGGGTATAGAAAATTAAAGGTGATAAAGCTAACAGAATGCCCATTTGCAGATGACCTGATGATCTGTGCAGAAAATGAAGAGAAGTTACAACAAAATGTAGAGTTGTGGGAGGAGAACTAACAAAACGTAAAATGTTAATAGATACGAGCAAGGCTAAAACAATGGCCATAGGAAACGAGGACAAAAAGATAGACGTAACAATAAATGGGAAACAAATAGAACAGGTTAAAAGTTTTAAGTGCCTAGGAGTTACACTACAAAGCAATGGAGGGATGGATGAAGAAAAATAAATAAATAAGATAAATGAAAGAATCACTAGTGCAATAAAGGTGAACCACCCACTAAATAGGATGTTAATAAGTAAAAAGGAAATAAGTGAGAAGACAAAAATGACTATAAAAGACCCTTTATAGACCAATATTAACATACAGTAGTGAAAGTTGGGTGTTAAGTGATAGAATTTTAGTAGACTGCAGGCAACAGAGATGAAATACTTGAGACATGTTAAAAGGGAGACTAGAATGGACAGAATAAGAAACGACAGAATCTGGAAAGAACTGGAAATAGAGTCGATTAAACAAACTGTGGAAGAAAATAAATTAAAGAAGTTCGGGCACTTGGTGAGAATGAACGAGGAAAGACCAGCAAAAAAGCTAGAATGGCAAAGGACAGGACTAAGTGGAAGAAAATAGTACAAAAGACAGTAAACGAGTGAGAGGCACTGTATACCTGATTATATATATACTAATAGAGTAACTAATACTTTTTATTTGTTACTTCATTACTCTGACACCACCACTGTGAATTTATTCTGTTATATCCAGCCTTTTTTTGGTTACAACCTTTTAATATTGCAGAATATCGGGCATAATCTGCTGTAGTTGATACGTTTGAATCCATAAAAATGACAGCCATTCATTTTTGCTAACACATGCGGTATATGTGACAAATGCTTAGTTACATATCCGTACCTTTCCTCATCTCTGTTAAATACTGATAACTAGGTGTAACCCAACTTATAAAAATATTGATAATTACCTCTGATCCACTTTGAAATTTCCCTTCTAAGCCGGATGCTCCCTTCGACCAAACAACATTCTTCATCTTGTGTTTGAAACACAACAGATGAATCAACAAAGCGTTGACTTCTTTATTCAAGTCAATCTCTTTGTTCTCGTTATTGATATTTGATTTCTGATTCTGCGCCATGAAGGATGCCAGTTTACTTAACGGTAGAGTAGTGTACAATTTCAAGTAACTTCTAATAGTGGGAAGCATTCGTTGTTGTTGAACTTCTTCCATAAATACCTGAGTTTGATGACGAATAGCGTCTTTCGAGTAATCCTCAGGCTTAGAATCAGATGGAGGTGGGCACGGCAGCAAGAACTTCGGACAGGCATAGACGAAACAATTTTCAAATTCTTGCAGGTCTCCATACTGCATCTTGTACATTTTTTCATGATAGCTCTTCTCACGTAAGGTTTGCTGAATGGACTCATCCACGCACTGTGGGTGCAAAACCAAACAAATAGCAAGAAGGTGGTACATCTGATCAGTTTGCTTATTTATCTGATCATGTTGATAACTTTTTGAAGCGAAAAGCTGCTTCGTACGTTGAATGTAGAGCAAGATGGACGAGAAAGTTCGAATTGCATCCGAATATCTACGCATCATCATGTAACAGAAACCAACATAATATGATGTTGATATCTGACAGCGGGAACGTGGGCATACTGTGACTTTCTGTGCACTTCGATGTTCTCCAGCAATTTGATTGCCAAATAATAATCACCCAACAATGAATGCAAACGTAGTAATCCAACTAATGAGAAGTATCCCAGCATTTTATACAAGGAGTGTTTTCCGTACTCCCAGCAACTGAATCTGGATCTCCTCCGCTTGCAAACACTTCCAGCTGCTGCTTAATATTACTCTTATCAACCAATGAATGCAGAACATTCAGTACACAAAGCACGTTCCACACTTTATTATTCATGTCAATAGTTTCCAGTTCCTGTGGAGATTTCTTCTGGAGACGTGCTCTGTATTGAGCAAATGATTGAAACTGATAGACAAATTCATCAATTAGCTCCCACAACCATAAGTCAGGCAGTTCCAATGGTACTGGCTCTTCCGCACTCAATATGGAATTGAAAAGGTCACAATAATTGTAGAATGAATTAAAACGTTGTTCCAATGTTGGTCCTCCTTGAATTCTAGCATATATATGGCGGAAGTAGAGTTCCTTGTATAAAATCATGAAGTGCTGAAATTAATTAAATAATTGTTACAATTATGTGGTTTGAAATCACACAAGCTAGGAAGTAGCACTCTTCATAAAAATCAGTTCGCCTATTATATTAAAAGTATGTATACCTTGCTTTCAAAGAAAAATGTTTTCTTGAATTCTTCATTTAGGTATGTTGCACTAAATACATACATTTATATAACGATGCCTTACCACAGATTTCTTAATTACTTGGTTCACTATTTCGTTATTTCTTAAGACAAAATAAAATGCACTAATGGTTACACCAAAAAACAATTTATACAATGTGATATTTAAATGTGTAAACAATCCATAATATACATAAGTTCCCAAATCATTCACAGCTAAAATCTTCAGATGGCTAAATATATTTTCTTTAATGGAAGACATTTTTTAATAATCATTCTTCGTTTTTCACAGCACTTGCTTTTTCGCTCCGTCATTTTTGTCAAAATTGGCACTTTTGCTGATATCAGAATTTTTCAAAACTACCAAAAATCACAGTAAATGTGACGTCATTGTAAAGAGCGATGAGAGTGAAAAAATTACTATAAAAAAATTTAACTTCAAAGAAATTAGATTAACTGTCTGAGGATTTTCGCTGCAGATGATCTGTGACAGTCTGTTCGCCACAGTACATTTTCTGTTGCATAATTTTAGTAACAGCTAGAAAACATATGATCTAAAAACATACTAAATTGTCATTATCAAACAAATCATTTATACATTTTTTTTAATATAGTAGGTGTCGGTCTTCTAAATACGAATAAAACTCCTTTTACTCTCATGCCAAGCTTTCGGAGACCTTTTTTCTCCTTCTTCTGGGCCCTATAACATTTTATTAAACAACAATTTGTAAGCTGTTTCATTTTCAAGTTTTAAATGGAATAATTTAATTGAATTGACTGTTTGCAAGCAAGATGGTTTGACGTAAATGGAGTGTTAATGAAATAGGCAAAATGTTATGATGCTGTCATGTTGTCACATATTCCATAACATGAAATGTTCAGATGGTATGACGCTTGCATTACATCATGGCGGAAATAAAATATTTTTGTAGATCTACTATGTGTGACCTCACCTTGGTCGCAAAATACAAAATTGACGTTTGTCTTGGGCAAACATTAATTATTAACTGTTGGGTTTCTGTATGGTTTTGAGTTGCTGTTAGATGATAGTTGCCTTTATCACAATTTGTACCGATACCACCCTGTGCAGTGGCATAGTGCACCAGTAGAAGGAGAACAAAAGGATTTCGTTTTTACACCACATGAAACACAAACTGTTGGAGTACTATCCGAGAAACCTGCAACAAACCTGAACACACAATTTACAAATTATCGATCCGAATTACTTCCAACAAAGTTTCGATTTATCGAACAGATTGTGATTTTACCAAAATGTGAATTTACAACCAGGCATACACAAAACTCGTAGTATTGCGAACAAATAAAAAGTTTACAACAGCTATTATTTAAATAATATTCTTTAAAATTGCATAAAATATTTTTATTCAACTTTACTAATATCGAAATCACTTGTTTTTTTTTTGCAAAATTCTACACTAGTAGCATTGAGTTTATTACTCCGATATAATATAATAATCAAGGCTAGTAGTTACCACATATATAAATCATAAAGCTTATACCACCCACTTTATTTATTAGCCAAAAGTGGTCTACCAATATCTTAAATACAGCAGATATAATAGTTGCTGCTTATTTGTTCAACAAAAAAAGTATTATAGTGCCATGTTTTATCTAATAAAAATAATGTACGAGGTTGAGGAGGAGCAATTCACTTGCAGCACTCCTACATACTTATATATTCAAGGAATTCTAAGAATTGTTCCTGAAAATAAAATGTATGAAATGATGCTCCTAGAGAATGCTTTTTTTGCAGATAAAAGAAGAGAAACGTGTAGTGCATCAGATACAAGAAATACACACAGAACTTATATATAGGGTGAGTGCTAGTAGAATTTTGCAAAAAAAACTGATTTTCGGTATTATTCAGCTGTAAGCAAGTTTATAAAAAGATTTTATACAATTTTAAAGATTATTGAAATAACAGCTGTTGTATACATTTTATTTTTTCCAATACCTACGATTTTATGCATGCCTGTATATAAATTCACCTTTTCGTAAGATCACAATCTGTAAAATAAATCAACTTAGTTTGAAGAAATTCGGCCGAAATGCATCTTCAAGTTGCAGCACATTCTCAGAGAGTACTACAACAGTTTGTGTTCCATTGTGGTGTAGAACTAATCCTTTTATAACTGGTACATTATGCCACTGCACACGTTGGTATCATATAAATGATGACAAAGACACTCGCTACTAACAGAAGCAGTTAATAATAATGTTCGTCCCAGACAATCATCACTTTTGCATTTTGCACCCAAGGTGACATCATATGCAGTAGATCCGCAAAATCTGTCACCTACTTGGCACACTATACTTTATTCCCGCCACCTTTCACATTAAAAGAAAGAAAACCAATTAACTTTTATGCAGTGATTAATACATACCAGGGATATTACGAAGGTTAGATTCCGATTCTGAAAAATCAAAATTTTCGATTGATATGTGACCTCCTATTTCGACTTCGGCTCTGACACTTTTACATCGAAGATTGAAGGACAGGGGTGACTGCGGCCTCAATCAGCGTGTACCACCAAGTTTATGCTTGTAGCGCAGAGAACCCCCCTTCCCATGTACTTTCTGTCGATTACATACTCTTTCACTTACTGTCTCAAAGGGTTTACTTAATCAGTACAACAGAGAAAAATGTATTCCCATAAGTGATGTCCATGTGGAAAGTGAATACAACATTTCAATCCCTGAAGTCGATTGCCAACCAATATGTGTGTTAGACGTGTTTTTTGTAGGTTTGGACTCCTAATTATTATGTTAAATTAAACAACCTTTTTATCAATATAACGTTTTGATCTTTTATTTAAATCTTTTTAAAATATTATAGTTTTTATAGGTTGAGAGCCTGGTCAGTTTTACAATCTTGAATCTCCGCTCGATACTAACGTTTTTCCAACAGAATGTCATGAGAACATGTCCCCCAAACAGTACCCAGCGCGAATCCTGCCGAAAGCAATTAATATTAATTAATAATTGGACACGTTTTCATCATTATAAACCCTTTTTTTCCCAGACACTTAAAAACAGCATTAGAGTGTCCATTCGCATTTGTATGACCAGAAAAAGCCGCGGTGCTGGGTCCTACACTGCCGCTATCCCAGGCACTTGCGTCTATAAAGTGGTTGGAAAACTCAAATTCTGACAGTTACTTTAAAATAAATTAGAGAAATTATAAACCAAAAATGACATTTAAATATTTATAGCAAGCATGACAGTCTCAAATATTTTATTACGGATGTAGAGGTTGATCTGACATGACATGACATTACAAAAACAATTAAAACTTAAAACTCAGTAGATAACAACTTTCGTCAACTCCTTTATCACCGCAGAGCTTCTGGTAGTAATAGGATGGAACTCCTGGTCGTATGAATGCAAATACACACTCTAGTGCTGTTTTAAGTGTCCAGAAAAAAAGTTCACTTTTGAGAAAGTGTCCAATTATTAATTGCTTTCGGCAGGATTTGCACCGGCATCGTTGTCGTTTATGGGACTTGTTTTCACGACGAACCGTTTAGGAAACATCAGAATCGTCCAAAGAATCGAGGTAGTAAAATTGACCAGGCTATCGGACTATTATATTATAATTGACAATATTATTTAATGTGACATTTACAATTTTGATATTAATGAATTAGTTCTATCGCTAAAATTATTTGAATAGCAAATGTTAAGGTATGAGTGTTTGTGATTGTGATATAGTGTTTGTATGTGTGTTTATGTGTTTAAATGACAGTATTGTAGGTGTTACTCGACTGGACTCTTCTGTTTATCCTGTCGTTCACATATTTGCTTATAATTTTTTGTATATGTATCATTTTCAAAAACATTGTCTTTTAAATTTATGTAGATCTGTAGCAATAATTTTGGTGTTATTGATATATATATATATAACTATAATATTTGAAAAAGATCTAAATAAAAGATCGAAACATTATATAAACACAGGCTTGTTTAAATTAACACAATTAGAAGCTTAAACCTGCAAAAATAAACACAAGTAATAATCAGAAAGACTCCGAAAAATAAACATCAATGTTTGTTTTGTCCATCAGGCTCTTAGTACAGACGAACAACTTTTTAGTGGTCCTAGACTAATCCATGACCCTTTCAGAAATAGACTGGAAGGAGATAAAGCTGTGAAGCTTTTGTTCATTAAGTAAAATTTGCCTCTTTTGGAGTCCCTTGTTTTGATTTAATTTACTACTAGAATTGTGTTTAAGATTTAAGAAAATTATTTTTATTTTCAATGCCTAGTTGGGTGTATTATTTTTTTAAACTGAAATTAAAAAGGCTCAATAATCAAATATTATTTTATCTTATTAGACGGGTCCTTAACACATCTCTGCCTCTGAAGCCGATTCAGATTCTGATTCCGACAAACCAAATTAAAAAACTCCAACTCCAGCTTCGGTTTCAATAAAATCACCTCCCCAACATCCCTAGTACATACCAATTAAACTAGCCCATCCCACCTACAGCAATAATAGTTGATAGCCTCTTAATGTGTAATAGCGAATAAGGAAATATCTAAACATAACCTTTGGCACACAGGACTTATCTTTACAGAGATGGCAACGAATATTCCCATAGGTTGTCTATAACGTTCCCACAACTTAATATTAGACGTATGCATAAATTCCACCATGTTTCAAGTATGGTATTTTAATCTTCCTCATTCGTTGTTTTAGCTTGGTTTGTCAAGTACTTGGATTTAGGTAATTAAGTTTGCTAAAAGGCTTGTAAAAGTAGAACTACATGTGCTTATCATCGAAGTACACAGTACTAACTGTGAAGTGAAATTATATTAGTAGGCGAACAATGCAGTTATTAGGAATTTGTATAAGATATTCACCTTATCGTTGTCCACAAGTTTTGCTACTTCTTTTTCTTCCGGCCAAGGTCTCTTCTCAAAGTAATCTTCAGTAAGTTTTGGCCAAGTAACTTCATACAAGTTCTGCAGCTCGGCCACGTAACCCTCATTTAGTGCATTGCGAAAATATATAAGAAACTTCTCCACCAATTCTGGCATGCGGTACATTTGCCTATTGTATTCATCCAGTTTCGGATCTCCCGTATGTGATCCATAATCATCATAACCATTGTAATCGTAGTTCTACAGACACAAAAGAACAGTTGAAGGAGGTTAAGAAAATATCACATATGACATCTCTTGTCAGTTCTATTCAAGATGATAATGGGTCTAACTCATGCTAAACATGCTGGTATGTAGCCACATTCTTATCTCTTCATGTATTACACAAAGCAAAAAGCACATACTATTTCAAAAATTTGTTCAAATTTCAATGTTACATAGACAGTTAACTACATTGTATAGAATGTAATATAACAAAAATATAAATTCTATGCAGTATTCATAAAATGCAATATATGATGCAAAAACTCAATACTGAACGAATGAAGACAATTCAAATAGAAGTTGTATCAGGTTAAGTTCTACAGCATGAAAAGGAAAATTAGAAAAGAATATGAACAGGAAAGAAATATACGCTAAAATCAAAATAAATAATACCTGACAGACCAACAGTATACTGTACACAAACATATGGGGTACACCCTTGCATATAAACATTTTCTTGCCGATTACATTGTAATAAAGAAAAACTAACCTGATCGAAATCGTCCGAATACATCCTCAAAAAATGTCAAAACCTGCTTAAAACTAAATACTCAATTCAGCGGCTAAACCCCAGCAAAGTGCAAAATGTGCTCACTCGTTGCAACAAACTGTTGGGGAGTTGGGGTTATGGTCATTTAACTGCGGCTATGTTCTGCGCAGTTTACGAGCTGATTCTATTAGTTATTTTTTGTTGTTCAGGTTAAAAACTTGTTAGCAACTGCAAACCTCACCAGGTTATGTTGCCAAATAAAAAATATGTCCGTCTTTAGTTCTTCCATACTACAGGATATTTTGTAATTTATTTTTATGTACTTATATAATATCATTATGCTACACGTTTTCTTGATTATAATATGTTTCTAATAATGCTTTTATTTCAACCATTGCTTATAAAGAACTGTATATGTCTATATGTATGATGTATTAATTGTAGATTACAACTATATCATATATGATACCTACAACCTACAATTTACGATATCTAGTACTAGTACCTACTACCTGCGCATAGCTTTTACTACGGGGCGAGGCATCCACGTTGATTTAAAAACTGATCTCATTTATAACTATATATAACACGCACATACTTTCTTGTACTCTTGGTAACACCGTAAGCGCTGTCTATTCGTGACTATGTTCGTGACCTTTGACTATGGACATGAATCGTGACGTAACGACGTACAGAACGTACAGAAATGGATTGACGTGCATGCACTAATGACAGATTGATTGAACTATGTACTCTGATCGCTTCTTTGATTTCGTAATTTAAATTGCGAATTCATATAAAAATGTTCCAATCTTATTTTTCTTGGCATTCCGAATGAGAAATGGAGTTTTTGTGATTTTATGTGATTTGTATTAACGTAAACCCTAGTAACAGAGTACCTTTAAAGATGCTGGCCACAGGTTTTAGTAGTGAGTAACTAACTACCTACAATTTTTATTCTTTACATTTATTTAATGATTTATTAATGTTAAACTGATGTGCTCTACTATAATTCAGTGTAAAGTTATTGAAACCAAGTTGCAATCAGAATGTCTTATTTTATATTTATGACATAACTTATGTTTGTTTTGCAAGACATTTTAACGTATTGATTTTGTACATATATATAGGTTGCTTTTTTATTTTAAAATAAGCTAAATTGCATTTTATTGTTTTATGTTATACCATTCATTCATTTTGTTGTATTTTACTACCAAATAATTTGCATGGATGATTTAGTATTGTATGTACATTTTTCTTTTCATTCCAAAATATCTGGAGGTGTAGGTATTAACCCTACATCACGTATTGTATCACATTTGCTACATCTGAATTAAATCTGCTCTATATCATTTACGAAGTGCTTTCAGAAGTTACAACTTGTTGTATCTGATCTGCTACGTCTTAAGTTCCCTTACTATAAGGTCCACAATCGTAAATGCATATAGTGACGAATTTTACATCGACGTGTGCGCCACCACTTCCTATGTCAACAAGTGCCGGCAGTAACGTGACGACAAATTTCATCACAATATTGTTTATTTTGCAATAATTTTCGCGAAAATAAAGTGAAACTGTATTGTTACAGAGTACTCAGGTATGTTTCTTATTCATGTATTTACATTTGTGCACTTATCATTTACAAATTTCGATCTCTTTTAGGTCGTATCATATCTGATACAAAGCGGATATGGGTTCCCGAAAAAAAATATTATCTGATGAAGAACTAAAATGGTTCGCTGACCATATATGGGACAACTGGGAGAGCGAAGACGGATTAGATAATGAAGAGTCTGATTCAGAACCAGACTTCGAACCAGACTATTCAGAAAATACCGATTTTTTAGATCATTTGAATCTAGATAACATTCCAATACAATTTGACGATGGAATCATGATTACTGATAATATTGATATGAACTATGAAGCTGGACCATCCTTACAAGAACATTCAGAGGCAGAGAATATCGTTCAAGAAACCAAAGATTCTGATGACGAAACATTGGCTGAAATAGCAAGAAAACTGAGCAAAGAGAAGGACACAAAGAATATTCTTTGGAAGAAGAAAAATCTAGTGATCGATGAGAATGCCACATCTTTCAGGGGAAATGCTCAATTGCCTAGTGAAATTATGGAGCTAAGTACACCATATTCATTTTTCAAATATTTCTTCACGGATCAACTTATCACATATATTGTTGAACAATCAAATTTATTTTCAATACAAGTAGATCCTAGTAAGCCTGCTAATATTACTGAAAATGAGTTGAGACGTTACCTAGGTGTATGTCTGTATATGTCTGTGGTACATATGCCTAACCTTAGATCATACTGGGGACGGAATTTGGGTTTCTCACAAATCAAGGAGGCAATGAGTGAAAAAAAATTTGAGAAAGTCAGACGGTTTTTGCACTTCAATGACAATAGTAACATGTTACCCAGGGATCACACAGACTGCGATAAACTTCATAAAATTAGGCCTGTCGTAGATGCTTTATTATCTAGATTCCAAAACATTCCTATTGAATGTCATTTATCTCTTGATGAGCAAATATGTGCCAGTAAAGGTAGACATAGCCTAAAACAGTACCTTCCCGCTAAGCCTCACAAATGGGGAATGAAGTTATTTGTTCTTGCAGGAGTATCAGGATTTGTCTATAATTTTGAAGTATATACTGGCAAAGGAAGAGCAAATGAAGAATTTGTGGATGATGAAGTTGACATAGGAGCCACAGGCAATATTGTTCAAAAATTATGTCGTATTGTGCCTTCCAATCAGAATCACATCGTATATTTTGACAACTTTTACACAAGTTTGCCTTTAGTAACGACCTTGGCAAGAAGAGGAATACTTTCATTGGGTACCGTAAGGAGAAACAGGATACCAAAGTGTAAGCTTCCACCAGAGAAGGAAATGAATAAGCAAGAAAGAGGAAGTAGCTGTGAATATGTTTGTACCAATGATGGTGTAGATGTTTCTTGTGTTTCCTGGAAAGACAACAAGACTGTTTGTCTACTCTCCTCATACACTGGTGAACTACCTAAAACCACTATACCTAGATATGACAGAAAACAAAAAAAGAAAATTGACATCAACTGCCCTAATGTTGTCGTTGAATATAATCGTCACATGGGCGGGGTGGACTTGATGAACAGCCTTATTGGCAGATATAAAATTAAAATTCGATCGAAGAAATGGTACATCCGTTTATTTTATCATTTGTTAGATCAAACAGTCGTCAATTCTTGGTTACTCTACAGAAGACAGAAACAACAAAGTGGAGAAACAAGTAACATCATGAAATTAGCCGATTTTCGTACAGAAGTTGCTATGTGCCTTTGCAAAATGGGTTCAGAAACAACACCAAGAAGAGGCAGGCCATCAGACTTGGAGCGTGAAATACAAAAAAAGAAACAACGTTCTGTGACAACAAGTTATGTCCCTCCAAAAGATGTGCGAATGGATGAAACTAGCCATTGGCCCTCGTATGACTCCTCCAGACAAAGGTGCAAATTACCAACCTGTAAATCCTTCTCTTTCATCAAATGTATGAAGTGCGGGCTACATTTTTGTCTTAATAAAAATAAAAATTGCTTTGTCAAATTTCATACTACTTAACAATTTTCGTTACCTCAGATGCACACTGTAGCAAATGTGATACAATTAAAAATTTTGAAAAATCTTCATGTTTGAATGTCCCAATAATTTTTTAAATATTTTTTCCGTCTTCTGTACAATATTCTCTACATGAATATATTTTTTTTTCAATAAAAGAAAAAATTGCGTGATGTAGGGTTGAAACATTTCAGGCTAATTTTACAAATGTTGGCGGTTTTAATGAATACTTATTCATTATTTCCACAATCATAATAATATCTTTTTATTCAATAATAATAAGAATAAAATAGTACTTTTTGTATTATTTGCATTAAAAATAACTAGGTATATTTTGTATTCTATAGGACCACTATTAAGAACTCGTATAAAATGGTATTATTTATTTTAGTGTTAAGAAGTATTTTAAGTGCAGAAGCTCCACCAACAAAAGTGATAGAAGCTAAGTCCGATGCTTATACTGCAAGAGATATATATTGTAGAGAGGAAGGTATGGTGTTATATGCACCTCAGGCAAGTAACAAAAAAGAAAAACCACGTTATGAAATAGTATTACATAGGCCTTGCACAGAATCCTTACATCAAACATATAGGTATTTTATTTTAAAACTTGTAGGTGATAACTGTGATAACGCAATGTTTGTTTCAGTCTCTTCCGCACTGAAGATAAGGACGAAGCTGAAATTCGTTTTATAACATTAAAGGATAAATTACCAGTATTTATTGAAATTGCAAAAGAAGTAAGTGTTCATTATATTTTAGGTAAAAATTATTAAATTATTAAGCATTATATTGGTTAACATGTATATGCAGAACATACAAATTTATGTGTCATGCTTTAAGTCATTGTTAAAGATATGACTTCATAAACTTAAATCAGTATTCATAAAATAATATACATTTAGCTCATGTTAATGTTAACATACAAGTAATGAAGTTGTATTAACAGAACCGTCGCTTCTACAGATACCTACATACAAATATGTGCTAGCTTTATATGATCACTCTTAGAAGACTGGAAGAATGTTTTCTAATTTTCATTCTGAATTATACAGAGTGGACCATTTGTGCATGGGCATAGGGTATCTCCTTTGTATCATTAGAGATAGGGCGGGTGTGACCTTTTGCGGGACCAAAATTTGCATTCAAATTCTATACATAAATTTCACAACTTTTTTCGATGTACAAAAATGTTACATAAGTATATATATATATATATATATATATATATATATAGTATATTTTTTGTGAAATATTGTTTCAACGTTCCAAGGAAACGTAATTTTAAATTAAAAGGTAAGTTACATAGTTTGCACAGTAACCAACTATGGTTAACCTTACTTCATATAAGATATTTAATAATTTTCAACCTTTCATTTTTCATTGCAGTTTTAAATTTGTTAAATCTAGTTTTTTATATAAAAAGTATGAATTATTAAATGAGGAACTGAAAATCTAAACTGTGAAATTAAAAACACTAATAGATGTATAAGATCAGTGTTAAATAAAACTGTTAAAAAAATTAAACGAGACCAAATGTGCAACATAACATCAATTCGGCTAAATTTAAATTACTTTTGGAAATGATAAAGGGAATTGTCTCGTTATTTTAGATAAAAATAAGTACATTAATGAAGTTTCTAAATTGTGAAGATTTATTTCAATTAAAAGTGATCAGAAAATTAAATTTAATTCAAAATAAAGGATTTGTGAGATAGAATTGAACCAACTATACAAATTTTTAATTTCATAAGTCTCAAATTATTCGTAGGAACCTTTCAACACCTAGACTTTATGGTCTTCCCAAAAAAATTTATGAGTGGATTGATCTATTACACCAGTTGTTTCATATGTAAAAACTCTCCTAGTTACAAATTAGCAAAATGCTTAAACTAATTTTTCTGTGAAGTTCTAAATTTTGATAATTCTTTTTCTATTAAAAGCAGTTTAGATTTGACTCACAAACCCTGTAGTCTTGATATTCCTAAAGATTAATTTCTAATTTCTTACGATATGAAAAAATTATTTCCTTCTATTTCTCCTAATGATCATATAGATATTTTAAGTGATCTACTTTTTCAAAATTCTGATTTAGTTTTAATTCATAAATATGACTTAATTTGTTTTATAACAAAATTTTAAATTCTCTGATCAAAATTTTATACAAACTTCAGGATTAGCTATGTGTTCTTCTCTTAGCCCTCTTTTAGCTGAACTATTTATTGAAAAGATTTATCTCAGCATACCTGTTTTCAGTCTAATGTTCATTGTTGTTTGCATTATATATAGATGACATTTTATACCTTTTTAAAGGTATACAAGTTGATATAATTAATTTTCATTTCTTTATTAATTCATTACATCCATCTTTAAATTTTAGTTATGAAAAAAATAATAACAATAAAATTTCTTTCTTAGATTTGATAATTTCACGTAATGAGTCAATGTAGGTTTTGAAAAAAGCTTGATGTAATTTTACAAATCACTCACATCAATTTTCCAAATTATTTAAACAAAAAAGATATCTTAAATACTTTTTCTTTTTGATTTAATAGCATTGATTTACATAAAAAAGAAAAAGGATGGTATTCATGTAAGTTTATTGGTCCAGTTTCAACAAATATTTCTAAATTACTGTGATAAATATTGTTACGTGTACACGTGACTCATAGGGGTGCGAAAAAGCAGATTTCTAACTTAACTTCTTTTATTCACACACAAAATGACTAAACACTACAATACACTAAACCACAGCACCAAAGCAATCTACTGTCTAGCATGGAACTTCAAGTAAATATCAGAACTTGATCTTAGGAAACTGCACAGATATTGGGAGGGTTACATAATCTGCTAGGAGTGGTTTTCCCACAAAGTAATGCCCTTCTTTAGAAAAAAAAATCACAATTTGCAATGGTTGCCAAAGCAGCTTATAGTTGCATACAGTAAAATAAACACCTGTTATGGAATTCTGAAGTTAAAACAAATAAAATAATATTTGATCAATCAGTATCTTTAAAGCTTGGGCAATTAGTTAGCTGCTGTCTGTTTTTGAGTTCTTACTCAAGACACATTGTACAGTTGTGTTACGATTCTAAGAAGTGGGAAAATAGTTGTTATTTTATTATTTGTACAAAATACTTGAGGCTTGAGGTGCTTTGCAGTAAWGAAATTMACATATTTTTTTTTAATTTGTGAATAATATATCGAAAAACTGTCGAATTTAAAAAACTTTTTTATCAAACCAGTGGTTTATTTAGAAAACAATTCAGATGTGCAAACAAAAGTATACAGTACCATTTAAAAAATAAGTTAGTGTTGACATAGCTTTTTTAGGTCATGACGAGATATCCTCCCGCAACACATTATTGGCTCACCCTTATCTACATGGGATTTTAAATAAATGCTGAGTATGTCTCCTTGCTTTTAAAAAGTAAACCTGTAAAGATGTTGAAGTGATGGTGTTACATACATAATACAACAGAAATTATCTATAACAAGAACCTTTAGTCCCGTTTTAAAACCTATGTATTCCATTAATATGATATTATATGTTTATAATGGCATTGGTTATAACATCATACCAAATATAATGTTCTAAATTACCAATTAAATTTGAAAAAAAATATATTTATAATGAAATGCATGTTTATACTGTGCTGTCTGCACCGCAACCAACTGCAGATAGATCTATTTCGCTGTCATTACAGCTCATCAGTGCAGTTTAGGTCTAGTGCAGACAGCGCAGCATAGAACTGGTTTTCTTCTTTTCCTAGTTATAATGATGTGATTACACCGAATTTCACTAGGCACACATACTCTATATGCCCTTGCTCATACAACTTCAGGTCAGAACATGCTTGGTGTTAGGTGTCAGACAGTTGGGAAGTAAATCATTATGTCAAAGCATAAACCATTTACTCTTGACGATAAAATTGTTCTAATTGTCAAGCTGGCAAATGGTGGATCAAATCTTGCATTCATATCATTGAAGGTGAACAATTTTCTGTTAACTGTTAACATACATTAAATAAGATGTCACATTAGGTGGTGCATTTCACCATCTCAACCATGTGGAAAAATAGAGACAAAAATAGAACAAGTTTTGTAAGCTTTTTTGTTTTGTTTGTTAGCTAGAAAATAGCACAATTGACAAGGCGTTATTAAAGTTGTTTTCATTGCAAAGATCTCGGAACATACCTGTTAGCGGTCCTTTATTCCAAGAGAAAGCATCTTAATTTGCCAAAAAAAAAACTGGCTATGTACAAGTTGGTCAAAAATTCGTGAGTTATTCATTAAATTAAATCCTGATAGAAGAATTAAATTTAAGGGCGAAAAATGTGTCAGCCAAAAATTATCTAAAGATCATTTTATGGTGCTTGTTGCAGCCAGTATGACAGGGGAAGAAAAAATGCTGTGGATCATTAGAAAAGCATGGCACCAATGATGCTTTAAAACTGTTTATTCCTTACCCCTTCATTATGAATTTAATAACAAAGCATTTTTTGTAAAGAAAAAAGCACTATTGAAAGTAGATAATGGCTCAGCACACCCATATTTATCTAATTTAATATCTAACAAACTAGTTTTCCTATCGGCAAACACAACAGATGAGAGCATAATTAAATTTTTGAAAACTGATTTTAGTAAGGTATTAGAATCCTGAAACTCGTACAAAAAAAGTCCTCACGAAACTCATCAATTAAATATTTAGTTTGAGATCCCGTTGCAAAATTGTGTGAATATGGTGTTCAAGGAAGAATATCATTTTAATTACTATAACATTAGTGATTGGCCACTGTGTAAATGATTGCCAGTGTCTTTTTAGTTCAAAGTTCCAAAATCAGTGCAAAAAGAGCAAATGTTTATAAATAATTTTTTTCAGTATTTTTTGCAGTGTAGTTAAAGGAAAATGAAAACCTCGATCACTGGTTCAATTCAGAGATGAGTTGCCTTCCCGTAAACCGTCCTGAACCATGGTTGCCAGATCAGAGTAGTGACCACCTTTGAAATTTTTGGGACTACATTTACCTGGCACCCCTCGTTCAGGAAGGCTTACGTGATGGCAACCCATCACTATATTGAACCAGCAATCGAGTTCTTCATTTTGAAATGAAATCTGCCATTTAACTAAATATTCAGAAATTTAGAAAAAAAAATCCATAAACATTATTTTCATTTACATTGATTTTAGAACTTCAATCTAAAATGACACTGGCAACTATTTATAACAGTGGCCAGTCAATAATCTTAAAGTATTCAAAAAGACATTCTTCCTTCAACACTACATTTACAGAATTTTGCAATGGGATCTTGGACTAATTCTAGATTCAGTTGTGTTGATATCAAAAGCTTCGAACATTTAAACAATTAAACACTGTTCCACTCTTGCTCTATTTAGTCAGGTAGTGAAGGTTTTGGTAATGAAGATAAACTGTACCTTTGCATCTTCATTATGAACAGGAAAACCAAAATCTTCCATTGTCATAATGGAAAGAACGATTTCAGTTGGCAAATATTGCATTTCAAGAAGACTGGCAAAGTTTCGCAGACATGGATAATAACATAGAAATTACTGCAAACTTAAATTATGCTGAAATATTACTGGAACTTAAACCAGGTACTCAATAGGGTTTCGATATCAGTGCTGAAGAAGAAACTGAAATTGAACCACCTCCCATAAATGATGCATTGACGGTGGTGCAATCATTGAGAAGCTTTTTTCGTTCAATGCAATAGCAAATTGGTTGGATACTAATAGGGAAATCAGTTATTTAGGGAATACAATTGAAAAGTTATCTTTTGAAAATCAGAAGAAAATCAAGCAAACCGGAATTACAGACTTCTTTGAAAGTTCGATGTTAAAAAATTTTTTCTTATGATTTTTATAAGCATGTGCTGATATGATGACCTATACTTACGTGTTCTATTGGCAGTCGTTTTAAACGATTTCTACTGTATATATATATATATATATATATATATATATATATATATATATATATATATATGTTATTATTAACATACCTTTCAAGGTTTTCTCGCATAGGATGTGAAAAGCTCCGTGCAGAGTCTGTTCCACGACGTTTCGATGAAATATCATTCATCATCTTCCAGTGGTAAATTGATCTTTTTGACAATGTCAAAATCTATTGCGTGTTGATTTTTCGTGTTGCAGCTGTCCTTGCTCGACTGCGGGTGACTGGCGCAGTGTATGCCGATGCATTTTGATCCTGACCTGATGTGATGTCTGTATGACATGAAGATCCTGGAGAAGGGGCTACAGCATTGTTCGATCCCACAGTCAACTTGTACTCTTCTAATACTGGTTTCCAAGCCGTTGGCAAGCGCAGGCTGTCATCTCTCCTATTTAGGTTTTCTTGTCTTTTCTCAATTTATATTGCCTCCCTTGTTATTCTGAATAGGAAATTGTCCACACTAACTATCTGTCTTGCTTCTTCAAAGTTTATCTTGTGACCCGTCGTCAGTGTATGCTGAAACAGTGCCGAGGTGGTCTGCTTCTGTTTGACTAGGTTTTTGTGTTCTTGTATTCTTGCTGATATTTTTCTATTTGTCTGGCCTACATATTGTTTCTGGCAGTCCAAACAAGGGATTTGATAGACTCCTTGGTTTTCAWGCGCAATTTTGTCTTYTGGGATTTTCAAAAAGGAGCCAATTTTATTGCCTGCCTTATATGCCGTTCTAATGTTATGTCTCTTCAAAACAGTTTCTATTTTCGTTGAAACTCCTTTCACATAAGGGAAAACTACCGTTTTTTGTTGTTCTTCTGTTGTCTGTGTTCTTTTAGCTTGCTGTCTAAATGCTTTTTGAATTGTTTTATTTCGATAACCATTTCCTTGTAAAGCTGCAGTTATTTTTTGTTTTTCTGTATTAATATTTTTCTTATCTGCCAGTCGTAGTGAACGTGTTACCAAAGTTTGAACAACAGAGAATAGCTGACGAGGATGGTGGTGAGAATTTGCATTTAGGTACCGGTTTGTGTGTGTTGCTTTTCTATATACCGTATGTTCGATGTTATTATGGCTTCTCTTTAAAAGAACATCCAAAAATGGTATTTGACCGCCTTGTTCCGTTTCCATTGTGAATTGGATTTTGTTGTGTATACTATTAATGTGTTGTAGAAATTTTTGAAGCTCATCTTGTCCATACCGCTAAATTACAAACGTGTCGTCAACATATCTTAGCCACAAAGCTGGTTTCTTTGGTGCTGTTCGCAGTGCTTCTGTCTCAAAGTGTTCCATGTATAAGTTTGCGATGACAGGTGATAATGGTGAACCCATAGGAGCGCCTTGTACTTGTTTATAACGGTCTCCGTCGAAAATGAAATAAGTATTGTTGAGACAATGTTTTATTAATTCCATGATATGTTGTGGGGGATGGTATTTTTGTTGAATTATATTTAAGGCTTCATCAATTGGTATCTGTGTAAATAGTGAAATCACATCAAAACTCACAAAGAGATCTTCTGTTGAAATTACTTGTTGCTTGAGAATTTCTAGGAAATGAAGGGAGTTTTTGACATATGATCTAGCTTTTTCTACATTAGGCTGCAGGTATTGAGCAAGGTATCGTGCAAGAGCTTGTGTGGGTGAGTTAATTGAACTTACAATGGGTCTTAAAGGGACATCTTTCTTGTGAATTTTTGGTAAACCATATAGTTTAGGACAGGCAGATGACTTTTCCCTGGGAATCAATTTATTTTGTATATCCGGGTCGATCGGTGTGGCTTTTATTTTAGCCTTTGTCACTTTCTCTAAGTAAGTTGTTGGATCGGAATTTATTAATTTGTATGTTGGATCATTCAGAAGTTCATGTAATTTTGCTTTATATTCATTAGTATTCATAATTACTGTCGCATCGCCCTTATCTGCTGGTAACACAGTCACATTGTTGTTTCGTTTCAACCTTCTTAAGGCTTGCTCTTCACCTCTTGATAAATTGCTTCTTGGAAGTTTTGCTCTCCGTAGAATACATGAGACTTCCTGACGTATACCTTCAGCTTCATTCGCAGTTAGTTCCTTTATTGCACCTTCTACACCACATATTATGTCTTCTACTGGTAGACGTTTTGGAGCCACCGCAAAATTGAAACCTTTAGATAAAACATTCATTGTTGCTTTGTCAAAGGTTTCGTTTGAAAAGTTGTACACTGTTGTATGTGGGTAATCTTTTTCTGATTTATGTCTCTGATTTTCGAAGAGACGATCAAATTTAGCTTTTTGTCGTTGTGTTATTAGTATTTTGTCTTTTTCAGTTCTCATGCAAGCTAAGCATTCTACCTTATTCCAAAGTACAGGATGTAACTTACTGCTCAGTTCAAGATGTAAATTTAGTACATTTTCTTCTAATCTTGACAGCTGGAGTCTTGTTCTCTGGATAGATTCTCGAATCAAGGCAAAACTAGTTCTTGTTAAGATTTTCTTAATGGCAGCAGTAACGGTGTGAAATCTTATTTTCATGCATACAGGAATTATTTGTTGGTCTCGGCATCTTTGTAGAAATGTTAGGCTACACAATAGTTTCGTACGTTTGCATTGAAGTTTTTCATATTTCGTTGAGAGATGTAATAAATCCTCCCCGTGTAGGTTCACAAATTTTTGGGGGGGCTCAACAATGACCGGTCTATAAGTGCAATTCATACGGAATAGTTCACCAAACCGGCTCAAGGGGGCGCTTTCTGTATCTTTTATATACACGTTGTTTACAAAATACTATTGCGACGCTGTGTGGCCCGACATGAGACAACACTGTACAAATTATTTTCATGCACGTTTGAAGTTTCTTAGCACTGAGATGGGCTCAACATGGCATAATTTATGTACTAGCTGTGTATATAAATGTTAATTGATGTAGTAAAAAAAAATAGTGTGCGACTAATATTGTTTGGCGTTCTCCAACAGCAGTGAAGAAACAAATTTTAAGCTGGAATATTTAATAGACCACAAAAGAATTTATTGCAGAAAAAAGCTCTTATAATTAATTTTTCTTTTATTTCTTGATATGATTTAGTGAAAGTATAGAGTGAAAATACAGGCAAATAGAAGTGAGTAAGTTCGCTTAATAGTTTATTCCAGTTCATGAGTATAAAAGTATCGAAACATAAAACTTTAAAACTCACTTATAACATGCAAACAGTATTACTAAAACTAAAGCAGAAGTAACACTAAATATTCTCATATACAAACAATTGTTTATAGAAAACAGCTTAGATAAACAAGGTGTACACAAAAGAATACAATTTTTTTGTACGGTGTACCTTTGAATCATGCGGTATTTATTGTCAGACAGAGAATTTCTTCCAAATTTACTTCTATTCAACTTATTATTCAGTTTACGCGTCGTACGATCTATGTGACGTATGCAAATATTCAATCATAGATCAGTTTAATAATTAGATTCAAAAACAATGTTCGTTTAATTGCTTTTGCCTTTATTAATGTTCTATTACTTACTTTATATACCTATTGTTAATAAATTGTTGTTAAAACGACCTAAGTCGTATTACTCCTGGCTTTGTCCCAATTTCTGTTTCGGGTACTAATCTACAGCAACGCAAGCAGCGCGCACCCTAAACACCACGGGGTGACATTATTTATTATTTTGTTGTACGTGTCCCTGTGCAGTACCCTAAACTATTATGTAACGCTAAAAGTGAATTTTTAGAGTCTGCACATACTCAGACTGCTAAAGCATACAGAGAGGCTTGAAAAATGGAAATTGGCGTTACTGTAAAAAAGTTTAACATGCTGTATAAGCGGTCTCTATAAGCGTCATTACAAATATAAGCGTCGTAAGACAATTTGTGTTTATGTCAAAATCAAGAGTAATCAAAGTCATTGTTTATGATTAACGCGATTAAATAATAATATATTTTTATATATTTTACATTTACCTTAAGAAGATGCAATAAAATAAATATTTTTTACCGCAACTATACATTCAAGTCTCGTGATCGCCGTATAGGTTATTRACGCMAGCGGCCTGTGGGAAAGAACGTGTTCTAGGTACRCATGCACAACCTAAAATTGCATTTTGATTGGTCAGCCGTTTTCTGAACAGAGTTTCCAGCTKTTTCTCGGCGRAAGCCAGATATTTTATATCTAGAGATGTTTATGTGCAATATTATTCATTATAGATATTTAATAATGCAGTTTCAACTAGTAAAAGCTGTGAAGAAAACTAAGTTCTTTTATAAATACGGAGACGTGCTGCAAGTTGGTGAAGGCTGTTCCAAGAATATACTAAATAAAGTCGTTCACACATCCAGTGTGTATTTTACCAGGGCACCTGATAATTGTCTCGGGTTATACAGGGTGTTTTTAAAAGTGCGCCCAATCTCTTAACTGAGCAATCTCTGACGAATTCTAGGCCGATTCAATCACTTTTATCTATGTACAAGTGCACCATTAAAAAGTTATAGCCCTTCATAGTTGTGTTACATGACTAGGTTTTTTGCTAATGACCTTCCAACCGCTGTTGGATATCAATTACGAATATTAAAAGATTTTATAACTACAAGTATGATTTTCTTGTAAATACAAGGGGGTAAACCAAGACACTGATTCACTTATAGTCCACATATTTTTTGTCTGTCATTCTTTGAAGTTATTATCTCACATTAATGATAGGTTGCTTTATTCCAAACTTTTTGTTCTCTTACAAATTTTACATTGTTACTGCCGTTTTCGTGTGAAATTGCAAAAACCAACTGTTTGATTGCATAAAAATTTTAAATCTATCAGTTAATTAAATGCGCATAAAAATTTCGGGTGTCATTTCATGAATTAATTGGACGTTTACATTAGCTTTGAAAATCGTATAGGTAAAACTATTGAATTATAGGTTTTCCCAACAGATCAATGTAAAATACGTGAACTTATGCAGCTTCCTGATTTTCTGCTGGAGAAACCAATAATTCGATTGTTTTTCCTATACGATTTTCAAAGGCAATGTAAATGTCAAATTAACTCATGAAATGCCAACCTCAACTTTTGTGTGAACTACACTTAAGTAACTGGCAAATTTCTAATTTTTATGCAATCGTGTAGTTGGTTTTTGCAATTTTACTCGAAAACGGTAGTAGCAGTCAAAAATGTGTAAGAAGATGAAAATCATACTTTTACTTATAAGATGTATCTTTTGATGTTAGCAACTAATATTAAAAAAATTCGATACATTTGCGCCAGCGGTTGGAAAGTTTTTAGAAAAAACCTAGTCATGTAACACAACTTTGAAGGGCTATAAATTATAACCTATAAGTTAATAATGGTACACTGTTGTATATAAATGATAGTAGCTGAAATAAAAAATAAAATAAGCTACTTGAAACCATAAACGATGTATTAGCTGCCTTTATGCCCCTCGGAAAAATTTTGAATTTGTTTAATTACAGTTATAGGTAATTTCAATTTGTCCATATCCTGCAGCTGAATGTACCACATTAATAATTATTCGGTGCTATTACAACTGTTGTTGCGAACTTCAGCCATTATGCGTTAATCATATACGAATAGATAAGAGTGTTTTGTAAGGACATATGTAACATTAATAATGATATATTCTAATTGTATTGTACATGTTGCAATATTGTTTAAGATATGGTTTTAGTTATGTAAGTAAATTAGATTTGCCAATTTTTATTCACGTACGATAAAAATTTAAAGCATACCTACAAATATTTTCCATTAGCAAAACAATTAATGTTTAAATATAGATCATACACATTGATGATTCTTTGTGAGAAAAGTATTTTGCAGGACTACTACTATTTTCTATCTCTAATGACGAATGTTACCAGTTTTAAGTAATCACTCTGTAGCATGCTAACGTTAGGCTATTAGCCTAAATATACCTTTCTGAGAGCATGCAGTCTTGAAAACTATTTATTTTTCAGATCGATTTGAAGTTTATCCCATTTTCATATTTAGTTTCATTGAACCTCGGTTAGCCCGCTCGATATACACTTGCGCGCAGGTTAATTTATTCGTTGAAATATAATAAAATACAATCTATGCGTTCTGACTGTAGTTCTGATTTGGCAACGGTGTTGGGCTAAACAGTGAACGGTTAATCCTTTCTTATATACAAAAGGCTTTACAAAGTCACATTAATATATTTTCGGGCTCCATAGCGATCTGTTACTACTTTTAGAGCTTAGACCATGTTATAACTTACCCCTGTACAAGCCCCTCTATGGGTTAACATACTAAATCAATGAGATAAACTACAGTATACTCCTTTATCTGCCCGGGAAATGGCGGGCGCTTCAGCGATCTGTTAATATCTAGGGCTTATTAATGTACTGTTTATAAGTATATATATATATATATATTATACATATTTACCTTTGCAAGTTATACATTTTATTGCTTTGTAAAAACAACTAATTTTCCAATGAAAGTTAAAATATTATATTTACCCAGTGTTAATGAATTTAAGAATAATGCTTTATATGTATAACATTTTAGATGTGCAATCTACATGGTTTACAAAAGATATGTGATACTCTAGCGGAGCACCCATCATGGACTTTAGCTCATTTGGCTGCTCACTTTGCTCTCTATGATTCGTTTAATAATGAAAAGATCAACAGCCATCTGAACAGTTCTGACCCAACCACTGGCATGTCACCACTTCAGGTAGCTGTCACAACAAATAACTTGAAGACCGTCCAAATGTTGGTTGCTGCGAAATGTTCTTTGGAGCACCTGGACCATAATGGTAATTCAGTATTTCATTATGCAGCCTCTACAAATAGAGATATTATAGGGGTAAGTTGACAGCAATCAGAAAATGCAATATAGAAATGATAAAGTTTTTTTTCAGGCATTATCACAAGGTGCTCCAAGATGTCTAAACTCTCGAAATAAGAATGGGCATACCCCCCTTCATATGGCATGTCTGGCTGACAAGCCAGACTGCGTAACAGCCTTACTGTTAGCAGGTGCAGACTGTAACATAACAGCATCAAAAGGTTGTGGCGAGGAGAGCAACGGCACACCTGGTTATGTGGGTGACTATTTGCAAGACCATCCAAACACCCTTTACCACCAGGATATGAAATTTGGTGGCACACCCTTACATTGGTCGAATTCACGAGCAGTAGTTGAATCGTTAGTTGATATGCATTGCAATATCAATGCCTTGAACTTTGATAATCGTACTGCTCTCCACATTATGGTTATGAGAAATCGACTCGAATGTGTTGTCACGCTTTTGAGCCGTCAGGCAGATCCAGATCTAGGTGATGAAGATGGAAATCGTCCTATACATTTTGCTGTTAAACAAGCAAACATTCCAATTATTCAAGCTTTGATCATTTTTGGGGCTGATTATGACATTCTAAATAACGAAGGAGCTTCCCCTCGCCACTTGATATCAAAGGAGCAAGAACCGAAATTGTTGTATTACCTTCATGCAGTTGGTGCCAAACGATGTCCTCCTGAAATGCAGAACTGTACTGATGGGTGTAGGTTTGACGGCACATATGAGGGTATTCCACCAGAGCGTGTTATTGGTCCAACAAATCGTGATATATTGAACCATATTCTTTCTGTTGCTGGTATGGAAGCAAGTACCAGGAGATTTGCAGATGGGGTTCCAAAAAGAGGACGTCTTTTATGTCTCGATGGAGGTGGCATAAGGGGACTAATTTTAATCCAAATGTTACTTGAGCTGGAACGTGTTGTTGGTATGCCTATGAATCATTGCTTTGACTGGATATCAGGTACCAGCACAGGTGGAATATTAGCACTTGGTCTGGCATCTGGCAAATCTATGAAGGAATGCTTATGTTTATATTTCCGTATGMAGGAACTTACTTTTGTCGGTATGCGACCGTATGGTAGCGAACAATTGGAAAACATTTTAAAGGAATCCTTTGGTACAGACACAGTAATGGCGGATATAAAAGATCCAAAGTTGTTAATTACTGGTGTACTTGCTGATCGTAAACCAGTTGAATTGCATTTATTCCGCAATTACCAGAGCCCTAGTGATATATTAAGTATAAAACATGATTCACCATATGAACTACCCCCTCCACCTGAAGAACAATTATTATGGCATGTGGGCAGAGCTACTGGAGCAGCACCAACCTATTTCAGGTAATGTATTATTTTAAAAAACAGTAGTAGTAATAATAAGAAGAATTATAAATAAATTTAAGGCTTTGGTTTACAAGAGTTTAAACTTTATATTAGTTTGTACAATAACAAATTTTTTTCTTTCTTGATCTTAAGACATTGCTACTTTTACAAGTGATTCACATAATCACCGACACAGAGCAGGGGATGAAGGGGATCCAAAATATTGTGATTTAACGCAACTTATATACTAAGTTGCACCCCTGAGAAATTATAGGCCTTCAAAGTAGAGGTGGGCATTTCGATTCTTTTCGGTGAGTCAGTTCACTGCATCTGCTTCTTTGAACCGAACTGACTCAGTGAGTCGGCTCAAAAGAGCTGCAAGATCCCTACGGTTCGCGGTCATATGAATATCATCACGGCTCTCTATCAGTCTCTATTTGATCTAGATCTCTCGTATGTGAGACGTACTTAAAGTCTGGATTTACGTATTTGTTTTTGTTGTACAAGCCAAATTATCAAATTTAAAATTAAAACGGAAGTAAACTTGATAACTCCCTCGTTTGTCCAGCAACAAAGTGGAAGAAATAATATTTTTAATTTGATATATTTTTGTGAATTGTAGAGTGGTGTTTTTGTAGTTGTTTGCATAATGTTTTATTTTTTGTTACATACTACCTTTGTTGCAAACCCATATATTTACGTTCGTTAAAACGTCGACTTTCAGTTATTAATTACCTGGCTCATGTCGTTTACATAGATTTTGTAACTGTGTACCAGTGTATCTACTTAACATGTTGGGAAAAAGAACAGATACAACAGCTCGCTGGAGTCGTATCAATGAACGATAGCTGCGTTCAGTTGTTACATTGTCAGCCAACTCGGCAAATCAGTTCAGTTCGGCGCTGAGCCGGAGAGCTGCATCTACTGAAATATGTGAGCTGCCTCAACAGCTCTTTTGAAAGAGTCGACTCTTCGATGCAGCTCACTCCTGAGTTACACATCTCTACTTCAAAGTGGGGTTTTAAATTCCAAAAAATATCAAATCTTACTTATACTTGAACTTAGAAAAACCAAATCTGGTACACATTGTGAGTGTACCAAGAGCAGTATTCAAAAGTAATTAAAGTTCAGTTGGAGCATTTTAAAGGGTTGATAAGGTATGATGCACCCTTAAAATGTGACGGAATTTTTTTAACATGTTGGCGGACTTAAATTAAATTCAAACGATACCTATGAAATTAAACATCAGATTTGACAATCAGGTAGAAAGTTGAAATAAGAATACTTTAATAGAACAAAGTATTGGCAAATGTTTCTGTATGAGGCAATTCGCAATTAGGAATACTTCTCCGATATTTTTCAACACTTCTTCTGCAGTTTCCTTCACAGAAACTTAATATTAATAGCATATCAACTTGTTCGCTAAATGAAAACTTCCAGGGCATTTTCACAACACTAAATTAATTTAGTGTTCAATTTACCTGATTGTCAAGTCTGACGTTTAATGTCGTTGCCACCATTTGAATTTTTGATAATTTTAAATAACAGCTTACAATACATTTTTTAGTTATTCTGGTTTTTCTCGAAAACGACAAGATTTTTTGAAAAATAACAAATGTAAAAAAAGTTTTAGAATTAAATTCCACATAAAATACTAACAAATTTTAATTCCGCCAACATGTTAAAAAATTATGTCACATTTTAAGGGTCCATCATCCCTTATCAACCCTTCAAAATATTCCAACTGAACTCTAATTACTTTCAAATACTTCTCTTGGTACACTCATAACGGGTACCAAATTTGATTACATATATGAGTTTTATCACCTCGTCAAAACATTTACAAAAATTCTAAACAGTATGGAACCATAATTGAGCCCTGTGGGGGTAACTCTTATCTCCAAAATCTAGGGTATCTAGCTTTAATAATAACACTTTATCAAATGCCTTGGAGATATCTGTAGTGTCCATCTGGAATCCCTCAGAGGATCTTGAAAAACTAATAAATTGGTAATTGGGGAATAAATAAATAAAACACCTGGAAGTTAGCAAAAATGTATTTCATTAGGTAAGATATATTTTAGCTAACTTCCAATGTACCAATGTGTATCTCTTTTATAACTTTTAGCTGAAGACGAGGGTAAATTCCCTCGAAACATGTACTAGTACTTAATTGGATTAAAGGATTTGCAGGAAGACATTAATTTATTTGTTTTAATTTATTAACTTCTTAGTGAAATATAGATTCGGAACAGATATAACAAAACTGGCAATGCCTAAAAACAATTATGTTATTTGACACTACTCTTGATGTGTTTTGTGAATCGCAAGCTTGATTTTTCTTTTAAAGTGAATCATTTGCTTCACCGATTCTTGATCTTCTTCATCCGAACTAGAACACTTTTTTATGTTATTTTTAGTCATTGTCACTATACCAACCGGCAGATTAATACACCTCCTTTTCTTACAACTTTGAATGTCTGTACACGTCATGCCCACCTGTGAAAGGATATACATCTTTTAACGGTTTTTTTCTGTGCATCACCTAATCTCCTAAATCCAATAGGTTTCCATGTTGCTGTAGTATGCCACGATTCTCCTCCTAGAATAAGACAGAAGCATGCCAAACATGCACCGCGGCCCAAATTAGTAGTAGATAATATATTGGGTATATTTCAGTGATTTTATAAATGTTATCATTGTATTGCTTGAAAGACTGCATTATTGAAATTTTTTCCACTGTAGGGCATTTGGAAGGTTCCTGGATGGTGGCCTAATTGCCAACAACCCTACTTTAGATGCCCTAACAGAAATACATGAATACAATTTAGCTCTACAATCTGTAGGGCGTGAAGCCGAACAAGCCCCTGTTACAGTGGTAGTAAGTCTAGGTACGGGGCTGATACCCGTTACTAAATTAAAAGATATTGATGTATTTCGTCCAGAAAGCATTTGGGACAGTGCCAAGCTCGTTATAGGTATTTCATCACTGGGAACGTTGCTGGTTGATCAGGTCTGATTAAATGATTATCCTTACTTTTCAGCTTATTTTTAATTTTCAGGCAACACAAAGTGATGGAAGAGTTGTGGACAGGGCTAGAGCATGGTGTTCTATGATTGGTGTTCCATATTTCAGATTTTCTCCACAGATGTCAGAAGATATTGCAATGGATGAAAAGTCTGATGAAAAGTTGTGTAAAATGCTATGGGAAGCAAAGGCTTACATGCATGCAAATTTAAATACAATGAAGGAAGTAGCAGATATATTAGTCAGAGGTTAATTTGTTTTAAATTTCTAGTAAATTTTTTTTGTTGAATTTTTAAAATATGTATAAATGTTTTTTGTTTTATAATTTGTTATATAATGGTACAGCCATAAAAAACTTAAATCAATAAAATAGGATTAATATTTGCTTTTATACCACGTGTTTTACATGTTTAGTTAACCTGAACAATTTCCAATGTGATTCATTTTTTATATTACATGTTGTGTAAATGGTTGATATATGGGAGATTTCAATTTTTATGTTTGAAAGTAACATTGCTAAAGGATGGCAGATTTACCAATGATGTCTAAGTAAAATATATTTCTACAAACATTTTTAAGAAAAATTTTTTCTATTTAAGGTTTTTAGGGTCCCACATGTGTTACTGTAATTATATATTTTTTAATTATTTTGAAAATTTTTGTGATTAAACTATCTTATTTTTCTGTTAACATTGCTTTTAATACCAGTTACTGTCTTCAAATAAAACTAATGGTGCATCAATTAAATCCCAGCGTATAATAAATTAAGTTACTATGAACATTTAATTTCTGTCCATACTTTCTGATTCCTTACTTCCAAATAAGCTCTTATACTTATCAATTTACTTTTAACTCTAATACTATATACGTGTAAGGGAGAGTGGTGTGAATGTGGGCATGTAAGGCTTTGCTGCTGGGGCCAAATCGTTGCAGTTGATGCATTGAAATATATTCTAATATAAATGTCAAACAATGTTATTTCGTTGTGTTAGATGAGATACGACCTGAAATGTGGGCATAGGAAAATAAAAATTACAATACTGGAAGTCCCAAAGGCGCAGAATTCTTCAATGCAGCAGGAATTGAATTGAGAACATAATTAATTCATGTAATTCATCATCATTCCACATTGATTCCAATACTGCTATATTTTTCTTTGTTTTATTTCTCCTGCCTCCCTTGTTTCTTGCTTCCTTCTTTTTGTTCTGCTTCTTTTCTTTCTTTGCATTGTCATTTTGCTTGTAGGAGGTAGTAAATTTAAGACGTTTCGTAACAACCACACCCTACTTTTTTCTCAGCAGCTGTTTTTTTTATGCTCAGCTGCTTCCAATTTCTTCTTGTTAGGAGCAGAACCTGAACTAGGATTCTAGCGCCTGTGGCGAACTCTTAACATGCGCCCCTAAAAAAATAATTTTTTAATAACGTTCTTCATTATACATATTTATTGGGTATGTTTCTGACTTAACGGTTTTTTTACGATCACGAGTATAACTAGTCCCAAAATGGCGTAATCTTTGGTAGCGTTAATTATTTGTCGCCCAAAATTATAAAACCCATCTTATAGCTAAGTCTGAAATATAGAGCTTGTAGTCAAGGCAATGATTATTTTCAATAAAAAAAATTTTTAATTTTGCATCCGTGGCAAGTACCTCCTTCGTCACGCCCTCACACCGGCTCTCGTTAGGAGTTAGTGTAATTAATTCTGAATGTTGTTTTTCCCGAGATTTCCTCTTAAATGGATTGGAATCGGCCAGTTTCTCTAATGACATTATATCATTCTGTATTGGCAAGTCACAAGTTGGTCGGATATGAAGGAATGGCTATCATTGGCATACAAGTTGGTTTACAGTTTAGATCTCGTTACTGACCTGATAGACAAGCTACCCTTTCCACCATTAGGAAGTGGTAGAAAGAGCTTCATTACGCTCGGCAAGTATTGAAAGACAAGTAACCAGCACAGCATTCTACCAGATTGTCAGGGTAATATTAGCATATTTAAAGGTGCATTGTGGACCTGTCAACAATCACAGACAATATTCTAACAAAGCAGTTTCTTTGACTGACCGATAAGTATTCTATAAAGCTAGCACAATAATTCAAACAATGCAATTCAATTTGAAATATTCTCAAGCTGCAACACAACTAGCAGGTAACCTATGCATTTTAAAATTTAATAAAATACCCTGTATTTTTTCTGATTGATTTAAGGGTGTTTGTTGACAGTCATCTGTATCTAAAATCAAATAGTGTACCAGAGATATGTTGATTTTTGTGAAAAAAAATTACATCTGCATCGCTGACTTAAATTAACATTGAAAAATAATTTACCTTCCAAAAGGGCTATTAATGTGTTATTCATCAGAATCTTCATATTTTGTTAAATATCTCCATGATGGTCATAACTGCTCATTACATTTAGTCAACGTGAATTCAAATGTCTTTTTTATTTTAAATAGATTTTATATTGTATGTAACTATACAAAATTTAAAACATTAGACCCTAAAGTTTGCTTGTACTTAGCTCACGAATACACTTTAAAATATTTTCTTAACTGTTTTATATTGTACCTAATAAAAATAACGTACAAGTAAAAGTGATGTTAAGAAAGTATAAAACAATTGCATATACCTGTTTCATTGGCTACTAAAATAGTCTTAACCTTTAAAATTAACCGAAAATCCCAAATATCCCAGTGTATTAAACATTCACCTAACTATACCTTACTAAGACCGAAAGATCATCAAATTTCTTCTTCTAACTGCAAACTTTTTTTATGTTAAAATGTTATTTATTTTCTGGAGAAACACAACTGAAAGCCACTTTTATATTTACATTGAATATTAAGATATATTAATATCTAGAACCAATTGACTCTTAAGTGGGACACCCTGTATCCGAATTAATTTTAAATTGGTTAAAGAAAAATGTAAATAACATGTTATATTAACATACGTAGAAAATTGTTTTCAACAGTTTTTAATTTCTTACATATTATCAAAAAATAATAATAAACCATAGATATATGCATACTTATTTTAAGAAATGGAAAAATTTACTAGGAATATCTATATGTTTGTAAGTTATTGACCTATATACCAATAAAATATATGCTTAGATTAGATAGAAAAAACACAATTTGTCAACTTCATAGTTTATATAACAATATTCATAATATATACTAATGCAAACTCTTTATTAGTCATAACCATAATATGGACCCTCTGCATATGCTTTAAATATATCTTCTGAACCTCTTCGTAAGCGCCTTCCAATTGGTTCCAAATCAGAATAGCATCTTGGAAATACTCTCTCTACTGCCTCTATAGCTTCAAGTTTAGAAATACTTCTTACAGCCAGAATAGACGCCAACGCCTTATTTTTTACACACAACTGGTGACTTTCTTTTATGTCAAATAATGAAACATCACCTTGCAAAAGAGCAGACATGAAGCTGCAGTGTGTCAAATTAGCTGCTCTTATTTCTGTGCATGCCAGATGATCGACATTTTTAAAATCCAGCTTATTTCTGCAGTAATCAAACATATGTATCATTTCATGTGTTAAAACTCCCTGCACCAAACCTTCACTGGTAGCTACATTATGACAAACTACTATTTGATTAAGACCCGGGTCATAGCCACCACTCACAGTGGGACTACACTCTTCGCATGAAATGTGTCTCCTTATGTCTATTGCACAGCCTGAGCTTCTTAAAGCACCCATCATTAATTTCACTAAGGGACTCGTTTTAATACATTTATATACTCTCCTTTCACAACGTATTTGATCAATGTTTTCTCGTCCTTTCATTTGAAGCATGTTACTTAATCCTGAAGCTTTTGGTTTTCTTCTTTCAGGATACAAATCAAAACCCCAATCTGAACCACTAGGAATATCAGAATTTTCATCCTGCACTTTGGTCTTCTCTTTTTGTTTGTTCTGATTTATCTTGGGAGTGGATTGTTCTGCTGATCTAAGAATTTCCTCAAAGTCCATATTTATACAGAGATTGGCTGACACGTATGATGTAATGCGTACTCAAAAGTCAATGCAATATAGGAATGTTAAAATTGTCTTCACGTTACTTTAACACTGCAATTTGAATCTGAGGGTAGCACAATCGAGCATAACTGCATTACAGCAATTAAAGGTTATGTTTATGTTACATAACTGTTGTGTAGTAATTTGTACTTGTACAGAAAATTGGAATATGCCAAAATCATATTATATATAAATCATAGAGTGTAATAAAATTTGTGTAAAGTCTAGTGTTAAGTAATAGTAGTGTAATATTTTTGGTTGTGTAAACACGTCAGTGTTGCCAGATTGATGGTTTCTTCTAGGATGAGGATGAGCGATATTTCACGAACTGTGATTCAATCACTGATATTAAAAAATCACAGGTCGCGACTGTTATTGAGGCTTCCTTAAACCTGTGATATCGTGATCACGACTTTCAGTCACCTCCTGTCCTGACGCATTAGCTAGTAGCGGCATAGGAGGTCGCGGTTCGCGAATCGCAATCGCCGTTTACGCGTTTCCGCCTTACCCCAAGAGGCTCTCACTGCTTGTTAGTAGCGGAATCGCTCACTTCACTTTTCATTTCAGTAATTTCGGCGGTGTGTGTGATAAGTCAGTTACGTTTTTAACAGGATATCACAAACATATACACGTAACAAAGCATGTGAGATGTGATTAAAAAATAAATTCTTTATTATTGTGGGTACTAAAAACAAAGACAACGGTCTCAAAACAAAGATAAATGTAACATTTGCATAAGTACGATAAAAAAAATACAATAACAAAATAAAAATTCTTTCTAATGAACTATATGTGATTTATGAAAAATAGGTCCGATTGGAATTTAAAAATAGCAGCTGCTGCACTTTTCTATCGCTGAGTCTGCTGCGTCTATCCGTTAACACCTGTCCGGCAGCACCGGTCGTTTTACGTAGGCCGTGTCATTTACAGTGGCGGTTTCTCTTAAGGGCGCAAGGGCGCGCGCCCTCCCTGACAACCATAAAATATTTAAAATATAACTATTAATATGTCTATCAAATTTTGTCGTATCATTTACCGCCATATCCTCAGCGAAAACACGCACAATAACTAATAACATAATATTAAAATGACTCGCCACGCCAGGTTGCACGTACATACACTCGCCGCACCAGTATGCACGTACGGTAGATACTTTACCGGGGCCTCGCGTCTTAAATGCGCCCAGTACTAATACATTTCTTACGGGATGTTGCCATGACAACCATGACAACAAAATTTTTCGTACGTAATAATACCCACAAGATTTGTCCCGCGCTGGGCGCCAGCATTTTGCGCCCGCGGACTCGATTCGGAATAGGCATGGAGCAGTTCGTTAATCGTCGTAAATGTCTTCGTGCTCGTGTTGTGACGGTGATTTGTAAAGTTGCCGTTGCTTCGTGCAAGGGAAAACGTTGTTTGTGCTGTGTGGCCAAAAATGAATTTAATTAGCGAACTTATTAAAACTAATTTTCATACGTTGACTTTAGAAGATAAAATTAAAATCAAGAAATTAGGCAGGCCGTTACCTGACTTGGCTCTAGCTCAAGTAAACAATATTTATTTTTTTGAAAATTGCTCCTGTTTCTACGATTCTTCTTGGTATAGGCTTTGGTTGTAGTAGTAGTAGCAGTAGCAGTAGCAGTAGCAGTAGCAGTATTATTACGGAAATCTCTTAAGCTTTCTGGAAACAGTCTCTTCATTACATCACATCGGAAGCGGAGACGACCATTAAGAAGCACAATTGGTCTAACTAACAATATTATAGACGATTCGTTCAACTTAATGCGGAAATCTCTTATGCTTTCTGGAAACATTCCCTTCATTATAACGCAACGGAAGCTAAAACGCACACCGAGAAACCCAATTGTCAAATTAACAATATTAGAGTCCATTCGTTCGACTTAATAAGGAAATCTCTTAAGCTTTCTGGAAATAGTCTTTTGATTACATCACATCGGAAGCGGAGACGACCATTAAGAAACACAGTTGGTCAAACTTGCAACATTATAGACGATTCGTTCAATTCAATACGACAATCTCTGATTATATGCTTTCTGGAAGCATTCGCTTCATTAAGCACAATGGAAGCTAAAACGCGTTCCGAGAAACCCAGTTGGTCAAATTAACAAAATTAGAGACCGTTCGTTCGACTTAATAGGGAAATCTTTTATGATTTCTGGAAACTGTTTCTTTATTACATCACATGGGAAGCGGAGACTACCATTAAGAAGCACAATTGGTCAAACAAACAATATTATAGATGATTCGTTCAACCTAATACGGCAATAACTTATGCTTTCTGGAAACATTCCTTTCATTATAGCACAACGGAAGCTAAAACGACCACAGAAAAACGGAATCAAACTAGCAATATTAGAGACCATTTCTTCGACTTAATACGGCAATCTCTTCATTACATCACATCGGAAGCGGAGACAACCATTAAGAAACACAATTAGACGATTCGTTCAAATTAATATGGCAATCTTTTATGCTTTCTGGAAACATTCCCTTCATTATAGCACAAGGGAAGCTAAATCGGCCACCGAAAAATTCAAATGCTAGTTGATGAACAAAAACTTGATGAACACATCCAAGAAAATGAGCTGTTTCAAGACAAATTCTTTAATATAATGTCACAAGTTGCTCAAATAATTCAAGTAACAAACGATAACATGCAACCCGAATCAGCAAGTGGTACAGGTACGACTGAAGATTTAAATTCCCAGACTAATAAGGAAACACGTGTCAAGTTGCCAACAATCGCACTACCTTCATTTGATGGTAATTTTGCTTTATGGAGAGAATATAGTGACTGTTTTTTCTCATTAATTCATTCTAATGAAGAATTATCAGATGTGCAAAAGCTAACGTACCTAAGAGCTTCATTAAAAGGAGAAGCCGCTGATCTTCCTCTTGAAATTACAGAAGAAAATTATAACATAGGGTGGTCAATGCTTCAAAAAAGATATAACAACAAAAGACGCATTATTAATAATCACGTCCAAAGCAATCTTGGACATGCCAACTATGTATCGAGACTCGTGTATCTTTACGTAATATAATTAACACATTGCAAAATCATGTCCACTACTTAAAATCTCTAAGTCAACCTATTGAAAGCTGGGATGCAATATTGGTACCTGTTATTATTTCCAAGTTAGATTTGAGTACCGTGAAGGAATAGGAAATCAAGTTAAACCAAGATGAATCATGTAGCGATAAAGTTCCTACTTTGAGCTTCTAAATTTCCTCAGTAGCAAACTGAAAATGCTAGAAACCATTGGATGCAAAAAAGTTATAGAACCTTCAAAGCCAAGAACTACTAAAAATTTTGCAAACACAAACAATGTCACTTGCGTCCATTGCAACAGGTCACATTCCATTCAAGTTTGCGAGGCATTTCTAAAATTAGATGGAGCAAAATGAAAGAAATTAGTCCGTGATTACTCATTATGCATTAATTGCTTAAAGAAAGGGCATTTTTTAGAAATTTGTGAATCAAAATATTCATGCAGGAAATGCAATCATAAACCACACATTACATGTAAATAGAGCTGCTGAAACGGAAAAAGAATGCGAAGAAATGATACCCACTACATCAGGTAGCGATGAAGTAAATAACCAATCAATCAATCTCAGACACTCAAATTCTGCTTTCAACCGCCAAGGTAAAAGCTTTTGATATACTTAACAACGATCATGACCTAAAAGTACTGTTAGACTCAGCTTCGCAATCAAATTTTATAACCGAAGAAGCATGCAATTTACTACAACTCAATAAACTACCAATGGACATGAATGTAACAGGAATTAATAAGGAAGTAGCTAAAATCTCTAGTAAGGTGTGGGTTGCTGTAAAAATAAAGTCTTGTGTAAATCAATTCACATTTACTTTATCATGCTTAGTGGTACCGAAAATTACTAATGTTTTGCCTGCCGTATCATTCTCTCCTAAATTGGTCAGAGTTCCGCCAAATAATAAATTGGTAGATCCTTTATTTCATAAAGCACAAGCAATCGACATATTAACAGGTACAAGCATATTTTACAAGTTGCTATGTGTAGGTGTGTAGGTCAAATCAATAAAGTAAACGAAACAACACTCCAAAAAACAAAATTGGGATGGGTAATTTCAGGTATGCTACTCTATCAAAAACACCGTTACTTACTTATCTTTGAATGTATTGCACAAAAATGTTGCAAGATTTTGGATTTTCCATTTCACAGAAGCAAAACCTTACACCAGAAGAAGACTGTTTCCAGAAAGCATAAGAGATTTCCGTATTAAGTAGAACGAATATCTCTAATATTGTTAATTTGACCAATTGAGTTTTTCCGTGGTCGTTTTAGCTTCCATTGTGCTGTAATGTAGGGAATGTTTCCAGAAAGTATAAGAGATTGCCGTATTACGTCTATAATATTGTTAATTTTACCAATTGTGTTTCTTAATGGTCTTCTCCGCTTCCGATGTGATGTAAAGAAAGCATAAGGGCCGTGTGAACTTGGCCAACACATCTTAAGCACTAAAGTTTAAATATATACAGTCTTTTAGTGCTTCGTTAGTGCTTCAGATATAATAATATTAGCAGCACCAGCTGTTTCCGAAATATAAGTGACTTTTTAAATTACGTGTCAACTTCACGCTTGCAGGCACTTATTAAGCACCAACGTTAAAACTGCTGTGTTGGTTAGTGCTTTGTTGGTGCTTTGTGCTGTTCCTTTTGCCATATCAACAGCACCAGCCGTTTTCGAAAAATAAGCATTTCCCCAACATAGCCGCTATTTCCACATTATTATTAATACACTTAAAATATCAACATTAAAACTGCTACTTTATTTAGTGCTTCGTTAGTGCTTCACGACAGCAGCATTACAATTTTATCAGCCGCATCCGTTTCTGAAATATCAGCAACTCTCTAAATTTTGTCGCAGTCAACTTCACACTGCAGCGGGAATGCATCAAGCAAACATTTATCGCTAATGTAGAGAACAACTAATGATTTTGGTTTTATTTTTTATTTATTAATGGTCTTTACCATGTTTTGGACAATTAGCCAGCTTATTAGGTTAGTGCAAATGATAGAAAAACACTCATACATAACATCCATCCAAGTACGTCACTGGATTCAAAACAAAAATATCTATAAAAAATGACTACATTTTTTTTGTAACTGCATACCCAAGCGAGATATTGAAAGCTGAAGAAATGTTACATTATTCAAAAGTTGGCTATAAGCTTTAAAACAAAAGATGATACAGAAGTGGCGATGGTATAGCTCAACTGACAACAAAAAAGTAATATAGTAATTCAAAACCGCAACCCTCTAACATCAATAGTTACCGAAATACCCTACAATTCCAACGAAAAAATGACACCATGTACATGTGTCAAAAGCAAAACTAAGAATTTACATAGTATGTAGTGACATATCTTAATCTTGATTAGTAAGGTAACCGTAACATGGTTTCTGTGCTGTGTCTCTGAGCAATCCACACCTTTGTTGCAGGAGTTTAATCTGAAAGAAGAAATAAAGCCTAATTTAGTACAGCATAAGAAGTTGGAAAAATATCCATATACTTCGCATTTGAGGAACATTAATTTAGCCTCCCTAGCAATATAACTTCAAGCATAAAAGTTCATTGATATCAATGGTAGAAGCATCTTAGGAAATGTAATTTTTCGATTTAAAACTTTAACACATTCAATGACATATAAGAATTAAAAAAAAACATCGAATAGCAAAATGGTCAGGTCCCAAGATGCATTTAAAAAGATCTAGAAATTTCCAGACTATTTGAAGCCGTGTATGAAGTAGGAATATAGCTATTATTTTTCAAAACAAATGTGTTTTACGTTGTTTTAAAATTAATGTATGTACTCCAGTACTCCAACTGTTTGTAGATCGCCTACCATCCATAAAACAAAAAATATTGTGAATTGCTAGGGTTCCATCCAACCAGGTAGACGTTTTTTATCCCGTTGCCGTTGGTTCTATCCATAGGGAGCGTGCAGGTTGACTAATAGCGCCACCGGTTGTGAAATAACGCAAGATTGAGGTAAGCAGCATGACAACCACGAATTTCATCGGTTTACATTTGCTTAATATTATGCAGAAAGCGCGCAATACATTGAAAAATGCCTAAATCTCAGAGAAATTGTTGTGTTGTGGACTGTAATAATACTGACAATTTGTGTGGCAGCAAAAATATACGCTTTTATCGATTTCCTGGACAGGGTTGGGAAGCTGAACTAAAACAACGTTGGATTAATGTCATCAAAAAAAAAGGAAATAGCTACTGTGTTATGCGTGCTGTAGTATGTATATAGGTATACCTATTACAAAACGACTTGACCCGCGACAAGAACAAAATGTAGGGTAGGGCGTTCGTCTGTCGGCTACAGCTTAAATGAAAAACAATATTGTCACTTTCGCTTGGAATTTCTTAGCAGATTCTAACCCTGCGTCTAATACCCAAGCACGTGCAGCATGAATAACAAACAGTAACAAGTTAACAGGATGTTTTCAGGATGGTTTAGCGCTCGTTCGGTACTACGCGATAGTTGACGATCTTCAAAACAAGGTCCGCCTTCGCGCATCTCGCGTGTTAAGAGGGGCGTTTACCTAGAGCGAAGCGGGTCATTTTAAGCATCTACCGTTTTACATTTTACCGAGTTATTCGAAACTTTTTCGAAGTGAAATTTCGACATGGCAATGATAAAGGATGTAGCTACAACGTAGAGTTCGAGTTTTTTCTGAATTTGGTACGGTAATGTAAATATTTGTTGTTATATTTTGCTTAAAAATGCGTATTTTTGGCGAGCTATTTCTCGAAAACTAAGGCACATAAACGAAAAATTCGAACTCCACGTTGTAGCTACATATTCCTTTGTACACTACCAAAAACATGAGCACGATAAATAAGTAAAAACGTTCAAAAAATCTAAAACCGCAAACCCTTTCGTACGAGTCCGTCAAGAGAACGGAATGTGAATGCCCATCCCCACCAGATCCGTCGTGTGGTATCAAGACAACACTGAGGCTAAGATATAAACCTGTCGGGAATGATCGTGCGGTATACGATTTATTCCGATATGACCGGAATTCTAAGCTTTTATGTCTAAATACACGTGACAAGTTGAATGTTAAAAGCTCTTTCACATTAATTTACTGTCTGCCGAAGCAATGGGGAGGCGGAATGAAAATTATTATAAAAGTTCCTCCAGAAATCATAGTGCACATGCAGTTAGAATGAAATGTTATATAGTTCATATTTACAGCAATAAATGGGTTATTCCATATTTTGAATAACCTAGTATAATATCATAGTAAGTTACTAATAACATGCTTACTTTTTTATGCATACGCTACAGTCAGCAATTTTCCGAATATTAGTTTAGCCCATCCGATCTTTGCGTGATTTCTACCTATCGGCTACCCTCTTACGTCCCATGTCCCGCTGGTAACATGGGTTGCATAGTTTACATTTTGCCCGATCGCTCCAAGTAAATGCCCCTCTTAAGTCGTTTTGTACCAGCTTATAAGTACCCATTCATTTTTACACTAACAATGAATGCATAAAATGAAGATGGAAGACTAAATTTGTAATAATTGTTATTGGTCATTATATTGAATAGCTTGTAAACAAGATGGTTTTTGTTTGTGCTTTTATTTCACACTATCGAATAATTCTACGATTAAGAAAAGTTTCTTGAAAATGACTCTCCGGTCGAAACCATCAGCAAATTATTCGATAAATTGTGTACAAACAAAAACCAGCTWGTTTGCAAGGTATTCAATGTAATGATTTCTACATATTTAACAGTGCACTTTCGAAACTGTTATTATTAGTAGTTACTTTAGTACGTCTGATAGTCTGGCGTTGTTATAAAAAATACGTCCAAAACCATATTCGATTATTATTTCGTTCATTTCGCATAAACACTCGTTTTTGCCATGTCACTTTACATAGGATTTAATTTGTATTTGTACCCCACATTTATCGGTTCAATCCACCAGAGGTCTCTCAACGCAGTCGTGCACGCTCCCTATAACAATAACCACAATAGCTGGTCTCGGTGATGGGGTGTAGCCTGCTGTGGGCCCTGAGATAGTGGGTTCGAGTCTTGCCCGGGGCATGCATGTTATGCATGACTGTTTTTCTATCATTTGCAATAACCTAATAAGCTGGTTAATTGTCCAAAACATGGTAAAGACCATTAATAAATAAAAAAAATAAAACCACAATCATTAGTAGTTCTCTACAATACCGATAAATGTTTGCTTGATGCGTTCCTGCTGCGACATAATTTAGAAAACTGCTGATATTTCAGAAACGGGTAGTGCTGATAAAATATTGATGTTGCAGTTGTGAAGCACTAAATAAGGTAGCAGATTCAAGGTTGATCTATCTATCTATCTATCTTTTACGGTGCGACCCCGCAGATGGGGCGGGGCGCTGCACTTAGACCTTTCGATCCATTGTGCCCGCACCGTAGCTTAGAAGAGTCCTGCCTTCTCAAAGAAGTGCAGTATCTCTTTCCAAGGTAATCTATAAAGATCTTCAGTCTTAATAAACTGAGACCCAAATTCTCCAAACCTTTTTCCCCCCCCAGCGGTCCGCAGTTGGTAAGGAGGTGGATCGGAGTTTCCTCCTCTTCTGAGCAGAACCTACAAGTGCTACTTTCCACTACACCCATATGATATACATAGGTGTTTATTGAGCCGGCAGTGTCCCGTAAGGACACCCACCACTATTCGCAATTGAGAACGACTCCGGCTTAAATGCCATTTACGTTCCTGGGCAAGCGTAGGTCCAGTGATGAAGGCCTTAGATTGCCTCAGTTCCGGCGCGTCTTGCCAATACAGGTAAAACTGACGACCAAGCCACTTTGTGATCTCGGCCCTCAGTCTGCTTTCTGGAATGGCGATGGAAGGTTGTGGTCCGAGATAAGGTGCGGACGCCGCCTTCTTCGCTAATTCATCAGCCCTTTCATTGCCTTCAGTGCCTGCATGAGCAGGCACCCAAATCAAGTTACCCCGATTATGTTGGGCCAACCTTACTAATGTGTTACGACAGTCCAGTAAAAGGCCGGAGCGCACCCTAACTCAGGTAAGCGCTCGAAGTGCCGCCTGGCTATCGCAGCAAATGTAGATATGCAGTCCGGAATACCCTTTTCTGAGGTTCTCATGAGCACATGCCAGGATTGCATAATTTCCGCTTGGAATACGCTAGGGTACTCTCCTAGTGACAAGCTGAGTTGCACCCTCGGGGATGTACCACATACTCCCGCGGCGCCTGTGCCTGTGTCCATTTTAGATCCATCTGTGTACCAGATGAGTCCTTGTGGCACAAGCATGTTTTTCATCATTCAGAATCYACTCCTCTTTATCGGGGATAACGATTCTGTATGCTGTGTTAAAACACATAGTCGTGTTAATCCTATCTCTTGTCATTGAGAGGATACAGAGAGCGCTATACGGTGCTCTCCTCCCCCAGACTTCCAATTGCCAAACCCCAGCAATCTAAAGGCCGCTTTCCGGGCTTCATACTCTACCCTTACGTGTAGAGGTTCCAGTCCCAGAAGCACCTCCATAGATGCAGTAGGTGTCGTTCACATGCCACCGGTTATTATAAGACAGCCCAGTCGTTGAATTTGTGCTAATGCCTTCCTGATATTGTGTTTCGCAGTAGAGCGCCACCATACCAGAGCGGCGTAAGTGATGAGAGGTCTCACCACAGTTGTGTACTAAAGTAACTGTATAGATCTATATAGATCTATATATATATCTATATAGATCTATATAGATCTATATAGATCTATACTGTATAGATCTATACAGTTACTTTATTGTGTACAGCCAGTACGCGACCTGTGGTTGAAGTCCCCAACTGTTTCCTCAAAGACGTCGGCACACCCACAGTGTTGCACATGCCTTTCGGCTGATTTCGTTAACATATGATTCGTCCAAGCAAGTTTGGAATCCAGGGTTACACCTAGATACCTTACCGTCGGTACCGGATTCAAGGTTGATGCTTTAAGTGATTGATAAATGTGAAGTTAGCGGCTAAGTTGGAGAAATGCTTATTTTTCGAAAACGGCTGGTTCTGTTGATATGCCAAAAGGGGCAGCATAAAGCACCAGCAAAGCACTAACCAACATAGCAGTTTTAACGTTGGTGCTTAATAAGTGCCTACTAGCGTGAAATTGGCAGGTAATTTAGAAAGTCACTTATATTTTCGAAACGGCTGGTTCTGTTAATATTATATCTGAAGCACTAAAAGACTGTATATATTTAAACTTTAGTGCTTCCGATGTGTTTACCAAGTTAACGCGGCCCTCAGTTCATGACATATTAGTCTCAATTTTGAGATTAAGGCATAGTTTTCATCCAGTCGGTACATCTGGCAACGATGAAGTCAAGTGACATCAAACTAATATATGAAACATGACGTAACTTTAAACTTATAAGAATTCCACTGTAATTATTATTAAATTTGGAACAAAAAGCGTCTCAATAGTTTTTACTCCCTGACCCTTGGTTAACATTTATGTAACCTGTGTCAGGGTAATTATGCATGTATTAGGATTTTGTATCTTTTTATAAGTGTCAAATTTTGAATTATATAAACAACGTAGTGTAGTTTTTTAACAGCGCAGAGGAATTCTGTTTTTTGTTTATAACTGATAAATAGGGGGTGGGGGATAAAAATTATAAACCTCTCTTGTGCCAAATTTAATAGCGATTAAGACGGCCTCGTCATTTTTGCGGTTAGACTGTATAACTAGTTTCTGATAATAGCGAGAATCTAAAATTTGTTTAAACAATATATTTACAAACCTCTAGATGTTTCGATTTTATATATAGGTAACTATTCTTTTAAGTCTCTGACTCCTGGGCTATGAATATTTAGAGTTAAATAATTGATATTAGTAAAATATTCGTCTTMGATCTGGTAAGGTATTTTTCTATCTAATATACAGGATGTTCACGCTAACAGTTTACAATAGCTAACTTTGTTATTTGAAATCGTAGAATAGTGGTTTAAATTAAAAAGTTTCTCGATAATTTGGTGTTTACAAAAAAAATGAACATCTGTCAGACATTGACTACAAGTTTGTTATTTTAAATTAAATGACCCCATTTTTTATAGCGCACTCAATTAAGGGCGTCGAATTAAACAAAAAACTACTAAAATACCACTACCCTAGTCATTTGTTTTTGAGATATTTTAGGTAATATGATTTGTGTTCACGAAACAGTCTACAATAGCTAACTTTTTTATTTGAAATCGTAGCATAGTGGTTTAAATGGGAGTTTCTTGATTTTTTGAGAATTTGATGGTGTTTACAAAAAAAACAATTGAACATCATTCTACGACTTCAAATAAAAAAGTTAAGTATTGTAGACTGTTTCATGAGCACAAATAACATATGGCACTAGACAAACTATTTTGCATCGGGTCTCGTATATGTATAACATCTTAGAAAATCCAAAAGTCATCCAGTTTAGATGGAAGAATCAATTGACTGACCTTATCAAAGACTTTAGACAAGTCAGTAAAAACAGTATCCACTTGTCCACCTCTTCAGTAATAAATTGAGTAACCACAGCAAAGTTGGTTATAGATCACTTCCTCACAAAACCGTGCTGCCTTTCAGAAAGCATGAACTTCGTGGCATCAAAAATTTGGCAGAATAATAAGGATTTTAAAATTTTGAAATAAGTTATATGGGACGATAACTAGAAATACCAGTCCGATCACCCGATTTAAACACGGGGGTTACTGATATCTCCCAATGTTCAGGAAATGTAGAGGTTTTCAAAATTAGATTGGAATAAACAACGGCTAAGAAAAACTGTGGCACAATCTTTAACAAGAAAGGAATGAATAAGATCAGTGCTTCTGGTAAACTTGTTCAGTAATCTTTTTGCTGTAAACAGTATATGATCTTTCGTAAATGGCTCCATGGTAATTGGATCATTATACAAATAATGACCTTCCAAACTGAATAAGGGTGAAAAGGCTTGTGAAGTTACTGAGTATACACTTCTGAAGAATTCTGTGATCTTGTCAACAACTTTTTGCTGTTCGTTAAACATCTTTCCATTTAAATACATAGTGCCAGGAATTCTAGTGGTGTACCTTTTATTATGCACAAACGACCAAAACTGACGAGGATCACCTTTTACAGAATGTTCTACATAGTTATTATAGGTTTCTTGTGTATCTTTTCTGACTGCATATCTCAGTATATGATACTCATTTAAATGGTAAATAGTATTAAATCATTTGTATTTTTTGAAGTGTCTGGCTTCTTTTTTAATGTTTCTTATTATATCCGATCATAAAATAGCTGTTTTATCTTTCAATTAGAGGGTTGAAGAACAGACCAATCAGCCTCTAGGAGAGTAACATATAAAGCGATATAATTTGCTTTTTTTAAGATGCAAATCCGACTGCATGTAAAAGCTGGATGCCGTAAGTAAAATAAAAGTTTACATAACCAAAACTTTTAGCTTTTCTACTAATTTTTGGTCTGCATAAACATTCAAAGTGTTTGGTATCAGGCAGGTTCAGCGCATTCCCTAGAACTCCATCATGTGCTTCAAATGACTGATTATTTTATAAAATAAGTTAATGGGATGATATCACTAACATCTTTATCATTTTGTATATACGAATTTTTTTGTGTAGCCTCCCATAACTGCCATAGAATATTTTAATCCACAAAAATATAAAAAAAATAATCACATATTTTAATGCTCTCATCATATTTTATTTTACATAATATCAGAATTTAGATATTCCTTTTTGATTTCACCATTTACATCCTTTCTACATCTTGTCCATGATACGCTGTGGATATTTTCACCCTTGTATCTTCTAGCTTCTTTTCTCTTGGCAAGTGCTTAATATAATGAGTCATTCGATAATGATACTTCACGATAACCATGTACTGACGTTGTTGTCTTTTATTTAACAGGTACAATATTCTTTGCATAATTTTGAGCCATTTCTCTTCTAGTTTTCACCAAGATTCTGTGTCCAGCACAATCCAGGTTTTCAGTGAAACATTTATCACGGCAACATTTTTTGCACATTTCATAGATACACTTTGATCCCTAAAAAGAATAACGAGCATGATTATGCACTGCTTTAAATGTGGAAAGTTACCAAAGGATTTTCGCAAGCAGAACACTTTAAATGGCTTCTTTTGTTAACAACTGAATTTGGCTTTTCTGGTCGTCTGCTTATTCTTCGTAACTTCTTCATACGCTTTCTTGTAATTGGATTACCTTCAGAATCTTCATAGTGTCGTTTTTCCTTTCCCTAGAAAAGACACAATATTTGACAGATATCCTGCTGCTAAATACACTTAAACAGTACTATTTTATTAGCTTCTTCAATTTCCCTTTTCTTTTCTTCCACTTTTTTTAGATGTTCTTCTGGTAACATTCGTATATATGGCTGACAAAGCCATGGTGGCAAAATTAAATTCTGTGTATCTGGTTCAGTGGTATGTTCCCATACTAATTTACCGTTATGATATGGCATGTATTCTTTTTTTAATTCACCTACAATTCTTTTAAATTCATCTAAAGTATTTGCTGCACCTAATTGTATTCTTCGATGATTATTACTTGGTAATGACAATCTGCAATAAAGGATGTAATTCATTAAATTGAAATGAACTATTTGCGAAATATACATACAGATGGTGAAATAGCTTAAAAAGATGCCCCCTGATGTATGAAAATGGACAAGGATATTGTTCTACTAGCTCTAAATATTCCATTGCTGGCTCCCATGCAGGAGGATTGTTACCAGTGAAAATTGCAGGGTTGTGTAAATTTCCCTCTGCTGTCATTACTCCTACAACACCTGTCTCTTTTATGCATCTTTCGATATCTTGCATGCACTGTATATTGCCATTTGATATGACTGGTATATTCACTGATTCCCTAAAATTTATAAGAAATATAATTTATTTATTTCCGTGTGTGTGGATGAAAAGTGCATTTCATCTGAATATACATTCAAGGAGACCCATTAGAAATAACCGGGAAGATTCATAGCAATCATAAAAAATTTCAGACGGAAAGTGATATTTTGACATAACGTTTCGGCATGGTTGCACAAACGCGGATCAAAGTTAATCTGAGTTTAATCCGCGGTCGTTGCTACAGCAACACCAATAAGAACACCGAATTCATGACATTGCTAGGCAACGACCGCAGATTAAACTCGGATTAACTTTGATCCACGTTTGTGCAACCGGCCCTTAGAGTTAACATGATATTCATACGAGGCGTTTCCTAACTGCGTAAAAAAAATTTATGTGCCAATTTTGTGAAAAAAAGTTTGTAGAAACAAAGATTCAGAAATGTATTGTTTCCAAATTACAGAAAGTATTTGTATTAACAAGGGGTTTGAGATACAATTTTAGCCAACATTATTCACAAAAAAAAGTATACCTCGAATTGTTTTTATTCAATTTGCAGCCGTTTTTATACTGTCCCAGTACAAAATGTTACACATAGAAAATAAGGGCAGACTGTTAGATTTGAAAGAAGCTTTAGAGGTTCATAAGATGATTAAGAAAGGCAATGTTATCACCCTCAATGAACAAATAAATAATCCGTCCAGCTCACTATTTTGCATTTTAAATATATAGGCAGTTTTGGAGTGTATTATATTGTAAGGTTGGATATTGCAGTAAGCTCAATATTTTATTTCATTTTGGAAGCCTTGAATCTGAAGTTTATAAATTTTGATTAGGTGAATGTGCCCAATGTACCCTACTTCATTGTCGTTGTTGTGCCTTCTAGCCAATATTGTAGGTAATATAAACTAAAGATACATTAATCTACATATAACATGTAGCCTTAGTTGATGATGCATTGTTAACCATCTGAAACCAGTTTTAATATTTGAGTAAAGGAATTGTGGATACAAATTCTTATTCTAGTAATACACCTAATCCACGGAGGTTTTCAATCCTAAAATATTTTTCTTAGTACTAATAGTACTATGTAAAAGTGCCATAAACTGAACCTTTTTAAAACATGGTGTATCTGCAATATGTGTTGAAAGTGACCACCTGCAGCCAAAACACATGTATCGGTTCATCTTTGTAATGACTGCAGGACATGCTGAAAGATGTCGGGAGTACTTCATATTGTGATGCATCTAGCGATTATGTGATTTCTTAGATTGTCCTTATTCTCCTAAGGGGTCATGCATACTAATAATTTCAAATGTCTCCAGAAGAAGAAATCCACTTGGTTTAAATCTGGAGACTGGAGGCCATTTTAGACCTGGTAGTTGAGTGCATCGTCCAATCTATCTATTGGAAAATGTTAAATCTAAGCATTGACATGCTTCATTAGTAAAGAGCGCTTTCTTACTGCAAATGGAACTTCTTCTAAAACAGCAATAAAAAACTGCCTGTATGTGGCACCATCTAATTATCTGAGATAGAAAACAGGCCTAACCAAGCAATCTCCGATAATTCCTGGCCAAATATTTAAAAAAAGTTGATAATGAAAGCATGACTCAGTCATAGCGTGAGGATTTTCTCACACCATAAGTGATTATTATAAAAATTCATAATCACAAAAGGTGACAAACTGGCTTCATCTGTAAAGAACACAGTGGTGCTAGATTTTAGTCATGCAAAAAATTTTTGAAGTGTCCAGTTACAAAAAGATATTCTTAATGGAAAATCTCTCTTTGTGTGTAATAGGATATAATTGTTTTTTAGTGGAGATTTGCAGCAATTTTCATAGTACTGGTTTCCGGATGTTACTCTTTTTCATGAAGTACAGCGTCACTATTACTTTCCCTTTTGGAGTACAAGAACTTAAAGTAATTTCATTTTTCTACTAGGCAAAAAAAAACTCTTTTGACCCAATTACATAAGAAAAACAGACTAAAATAGGAGCGGGAACACGAAAACTGGACTCAACAGCAATAGGATAGTATCATTTGGAGTGGAGTTGAAGTTCGGTGTATATGAGGATGACAAGCGAAAAAGAGTTTTACGCACATCTTCATAAGCATATCACAATGACTACTTAGTAAAAAAAGTTAAACTCCCAGGATCTGTGATGGTTTGGGGTTGTATGTCTGCTAGAGGTTATGGTTAGTTTACGTATTATTGATGGTACTGTTAACATACAGAAGTGTAGAGACATTCTCGAAGAAAATTTTTTACCCTCTATCCCGAAATATCAAACAGCCTAAGGTGAATTTATGTTCCAGCAAGATGAGGTACCATGTTATATGGCAAAAATAATTAAAACATGGTTGCAAGAACATCAAATACTAGTATTAAAGTGAACCTATTCCACTCCAGATTTATCTCCAATTGAGATGAGACCCTGTGGCATAATCTGAAGAAACAGCTTCATAAATCTCCAGAGCATACCATAAATGAATTAAAAGCCACCTTGTAGGCTATATGGGACAAACGCAGAGGAATGAGCAAAACTTGTTGCTACAATGCCCAGCAGAATTAAGGCAGTTATTGCTAACAGAGGCGGTGTAACACAGTATTAAGTGTCAGCAAAACTCTTATGATCCATTAATTGAAATGGTCGAAATATTATGACCCGGCAATCACATWTTTGGTTCTGTATTTATTGATGTTCATGTAATGAAAATAAAATTGTTAGTTTTTGTGAGTTCAAAATCTGTGTTTTAATGTAGTCAAAACAGCCTTGTAGTAATTTGTCATAATTTCAGTTGGTAACAGAAATTTTTAAATGATGTAACTCAAAATAACAGTTGGCCGAACTATTATTAGCCTGGGCTCATATGTGGCATGTTGCTGCTAATTTTCCTGTATTGGAATAATTAGTTATTCAACAGAATCAGTCAATTCAAAACAAAATAAGACTTAATAATAGAATAAGTTAATGTTATAAATAGTAATTCATTTTAGGTTACCTTTGATTTTAAATGTACCCTGCCAATATAAAAGGGTCTAGTGAGCCAATTGAAAAGTAAACGTATTAAATCTTTATGAATTTTTTTTTATATTAAGAGGCTATTAGTATTGTAAAAACAATAGACTAAACTGTTACAAAAATCGTGTCGCTGAGTATTATTAATCACAATTGCCTTAAGTAATACAAAACAGAGAGTAACAATTCATATTTGTTAAATCAAAAATAACAAATAAATCTAAATGAACTAATCAGGATCTTTTCTAGGTGACTGTAGTGTCTATTAATAAGATTCTTTAATTATTACAGGTATGTTTGCTTTATGTTATGACTGTACATATCCTTGATAACTACAAAACATTCTTCTCAACTTTTTGACCAAAGCACATATGCTTTTTTGTAAGATTTACCCAGTCAAGACTTAATGTTTTAAAGACATTGAAAAGATACGGGTTTCGATATTAATAGATATGAAATCTTCCCTAGCACTTTTTCTGCCTATAGGTAACAGTATATATTTTACCTGTGGTTGTACGTAGAATATTTTTTATAATTTACGAACAATATAATAATAATCATCATCTTTATTATGCATGCAAAACAAAACATTACATAAATCGAGTAAATGTTGGTCAGATTAATTGGATAATCATAATTCTACCAAATCCAACAAACACTTTGCTCAGGTTTTCCTCAGAGAGGGTGCTTTAAAAAACATTAGCAAACAAAGAAAAGCACTATAAGACATTAGTCATTCAGTATTTTGAAACCATAGAGAATTAAACTATTCCTAAAGGTTATAATGTATAGATTAAACTTTATCTATAAGCCACCTTAAAACAGGATTTTTAAGACCATAAAGATCTATCCAAAAATTAAAACATAATTAATTTTACACAGCCATATACATATTTGCTTGCTATTTATGAAAATAGTTTTCAATCACTAGAAATGCATAGTTTTTTCTTATTGACCTATTACTCTACAAATAAATGATACCTTTAAAAGACAATACAAATCCTTTCAGAAAAAGTACTGAATTATGTTTGTGCACATTATAACATTTGTTACAATGAATTGCTTAACCATTAGTGACTTACCGGACAGCTTTAACATAATCCCAGTTTGCTACACCTGTTAGAGGACCTTTTTGATCTCTTGTCCTTCCATGAACTGTAAGCATTTTACATCCTGCAGACTCTAACATTTTTGCATATTCCACTGTTTTTGCTATACTTTCAAAAACCCGTACTTTACAAGTAACAGGAACTTTCAGACCTTTGCTCAATGTACTCACTAGAATTAAACACATATAATATATAGTAACTGAGTTTATCCTTGCTCCCTACTCTACATGCAACAGCTATATTCTGTTCATTTGCAAGAATTATAATTGTAAACTTTTCTTCATGGTTTGTTTTCAAGAATTAAATGGAAGAATAAAAATGAAATAAAATATTGCCGATCACAAAATACAGTAAAACATTGTAAAGCGACTTGCWGTKAGCTTTTAATTAATACCTACTTTTACCTTAAAATAAAGCCGTTCCTAAAACATTTAAATATTGTTTCAAAATGAAGTAAACAGGTTGTAATATTACTTATACACATATTCTTTTAGTTTTCTTTTGCTATACATTTTATTAATCTTGAAGTTTAGAAAATTTAAAACAAGAAATCTTTGTCTTGACATGGATAACACTAGCACAAGTTGGCTGTCTTTTTTGGGCTAAACGTAACTTTTTAGTAATATTCAAGGTCATTAGCCCAAAAACAAAAGACCAATCAATTTATAACAATATCCAACATCAAAGATGATAAGTTTACCTATGTCATACAGTAAATCCCACTCATCTTGCAGATATGCACCATAATGTCCTCTTTTGGCTATAGCCTGCGGACAGCCTAAATTGATATCTATTGCAGTGCAATGGTCCTCTGCTAATAGAGCTGCTTCTAACATTTGCTTTGGATCATTGCCACAAAACTAATAAAAAAACTATACTGGAGTAAGAGGTAAAATTAACTATAATTTTTAAAATACCTGGACAATCAGCGGTTTATCCTCCTCACATGTGGTGAGAGCTTCTTTTCGATATTTGGGATCTTTACTAAATATAGCGCTGTGTAACATTGGAGTATAACATAATTCAGCTCCATAACGTCTGCTTAACAACCTCCAAGGTAATTCGCTTGCATCTACCATAGGAGCCACAATCTTTTTGGGAGCTCCTAATGTATTTTCCCAAAAATCCATTTGAAGGTTTGAGGTTAGAGTTCTCCTTCTCTACTCCAGTCGTTCAGTCTCCAGAGTTGTCGTCGTTGACATGATGATATGACATTTGTATTCAGGGTTGCCAGATATATGTACGGTGCCAGCTATGGATGTATAAAAGAGGGGATACCGCATCTCATTGACAGAAAGCGCGTGAATTTAGCGCAATAACAAACTTCGTTTTCTTTCCGCGACATTGGCGTGCTGTAATAATTTGCATTCTTCAGTATGCTTCGGAAACCTAAAAATAATAGATAGGAAAAAAATATTGCATGAATATGATTTATGCACACATATAAAACTCATTTTTTTTTGTTATACACTAGTAAACAATTCATCTTTCAGTAGTAGTGTTGTAAAATATCGGCATAATAAGCAATTTAAATACCGCACGCCTATGAATCTTAACCTTAAATACTGCTTGGGTGTTACATACCTGTGAAATGAAACATTGGGTTAACGTATATAAATCTTTCTGCACATTTGACACTACCTGATCATCTTATCACTGCTACCGTTAACAATTATATGGAAATCATTCCCTGCGTCTTGCACATCATAAAACCAGATAAAAACAAACACACAAACGCCCAAATGGTGTGTGACCGTGAACATGAAGGTTCGTCATTGGACATACACAACTGGTCAACTAGAAGATCCAATGTTTTTTACAAATAAACGCTTAGACTATGGTCACATGTTGAAATCAGTTTAGAATGTGAAAAGCTGGATCCCCTCTTTTATACATCCATGGTGCCAACCACAGACACCTTATCTATTACCATTGACTAATCACTTAGTCAAAGTAACCACGGAATTATATTATTGGCGAGATGTGTGGCAGATCATATTGGGGATTCAAATTAATATTTCCGTGCCCTCGAGCGATCAGCTGGTCACGCAGAAAGCAGTCCACTTGATTCGTTCGCCCTTTATGGTGCACAAAATACAACTCCGTTTAAGAAAGATTTTTACGTTTTTGGAAGCAACTATTGCGTCCAGGTGTAGGTATACAGAAAGCTGAAGGTGTTCTTAATACTGCACATCTTATTGTGAGTGGTTATGAAAGTTTTAGCAAGCTAGTAAAATAAATGCTTTGTATACCATAACACACAGTTTCAGTTTTTCGTCTGTGTTTGCATACATCTGCTTTAACGAACAGGCCATATGAACTTCAGCGTAATTAATTGAAAATTAAAAACGGCAAATCAGCATTAATACATAAGGTGCATGAAATGCACATGCACTCGGACCGTAGCAATATAAAGGTCCGTACTGACTAGAGCACTTTTGCGCGCACGAAAAACTTACGCGCACAAATAATTTGCGCACACAAATATTTGTTCGCGCAAATTTTTATGTGGCATTTTTAGTAGTGGCGACATTTGTGCACAAAAATCCGTTCCAGTTGCGTGTGTGCTATTCTGGGTGTATTATTATTTGTATTTGCAAGTTGTTATTGTAATAAAAAAATAATAATACGATGATACCACAAAGAAAAAATTTAATTACTGTTGCAAGTGCAGCATTTATTGTTATGCATAGTATACTTAGCAATAAACATAAAAAAATAAATAGAAAAAGTTGGTGGATCACACAATTACATCGAAGCCGGGATTTGTATAATGGTACTAATTTGCTGTTTGGCATGAAATTGCAAGAAAACAGCGGTCATTTCAATAACTTCATTCGCATGTCGTCTGAGGATTTTTAATTTTTGTCAACGCTATTGGACCAAAAGTTGGGAAAGTGGACACCAAATTTAGAAATTGGCACTGTAATTTTGAGTGCCGTCCACACTGAGCACCGCTTGCGCGTAAAACCCTTTGATGTTTCCGCCGAGACCGACAAGCCACGGAACGCGTTCGCGCGTGCTCAAACGTTGCGCGCACAGTATACGCGTGCGCGCAACGCGGTACTGATTTGAGCACATTTGCGCGCAATCTGTTCGTGCGCGTAAATCTGCTCAAGTCAGTACGGAGCTTTACATTTTAATTACGTATTTTCTAAACAGAGCAGCTACATAAAAATGGTTGTATGTAGTGCATCATAAACAAATAGTCGATCAAGATCGAATCCCTCGTCATTCATAAACGCATCTTGGTATGACATGATATCGCATTGTTAAAAAACACGTTTATGGAATGTGCCTTTTTTTGCTAAAACCACGGAACCTACAACCAAAGACGATAAAATCGTCTTTGCTACAACTTTTGCTTAGCATAGCCAACATGTGAACGAGTTATTATTTTACATGTCTGTGGAGATATTTTTCCTAAAAACATTGATATTACTATATAAAATATAGTGTGCTTTAATTTAAAAAATGTAAATTACACCACATGCCTAATTTGCTAATTTCTATAATCGTAGGAAAGGGCAATAAGATATACAATAGGCCTGTTCACTAAAATTTAATTTTATATAAACTGTACATTTTTCAGTAGTATTTAGGGCACTGATAAGCCTCCAGTAAACAGAATTTTAATTGCACTTCTAATTTTCAAAATATCGCCATCTGAATTTTTGCCGCGGATTAGCATTCAAAAAACGATACCCTTGTATGGAGGCTAGCGTATACGTCACTTGGTGTGGCGGGCAACAGAATTCCTGCACTTTGAGCACTTTATGTAAGATAATTTATTATTAAAGTAACTGCGCGACCTACCGATCAGGTTWATTAAGCTTAAATGTTCTACCGAGCGACTGATCTATAGATATTTGATAACAATTACGTGTATTTTGAATAAACCACATTCAAAGAACATTATTTTTAAAATCGCGGATGATAAAGCCGTCACATTTGATACCGCGACATCGCGGCCACCGAGCGTATTACTGGGGATGGCTGCCAACCCTACGGCTTTTTCTGTAGATCTACAGATTTCGGAGTGTTTAAGGATTTTCAGATTTTAATCATAATTCTACGGATATTTGGACCAGTTTTAAAAGAACTGTCTAAAATAAGTTTTGTAACGCGACATCACCCACTGCCTGGGCCTGCGCCGCCAATGAGGCCCCCCTCCCATGCGCCGCCACTGACTGTCGGCCAGACCGGTCGAAACCCGCAGCTGAACCTCAAGAAGTTGCATCACAGCCGAACAGAGCAGATGAACTACTCTACTCTCGACGCCGGCAACGGGTATCCCGAAGCATAACCGTTCCGCGTTAACCAAGATAATCTGTTTTCGATAATCAATCCTTTGAATTGTCAGTTAATAATTATTTCTTTGTGCGAATAAAACGGTGTTTTCACCTAGTGTTCGTGTTTCTTACTAACTCCCACGGTTTCGAACCCCCGAAAGAAATGACCTTGTAACGACTGTTACAAAAATGGCGCCCAACGTGGGGCCGTGGAGTTTAGTGACTATTTTTCTGAAGTGTGAACAGTCAGTGAACAGTTTTCAAGACGGCACACAACTATAACCTCCGAAGAAGAATCATGGCAGATCAACAAGTTGTTATGACGACTGCACAGCTGCAGGAGCTGCTGAGAGGTATGCGCGAAATCGTCACCGAAGAAAGGACGCAGGACGTCGTGCATGCAGGTATCGCTCAGCAGCAGCCGCCACGTAATTTTGCACATTGTAAATCGCGTTTCGGTGGTGCTAAAGACGAAGACGTTGATGCGTTTATTTCAGCCGTTTCCGTGTATAAAGAATGTGTAAATGTATCTGACGAAAACGCGCTTAAAGGACTAGCAATGTTATTAGACAAAAATGCCGCTATTTGGTGGAAAGGCAGTAAAGATAGTGTTCAAAGAACCTACCGACATTTTTGTGAATTCAAGCCGCGCTTTGTTGTCGCACCTGCCGCCAACGCCACCTTTGGATAATAAACACAAGCTTGACATGATTTATGGTTTACTTAACCGTCGTATTAGACATAAACTTCCGCGCGATGACTTTCAATCGTTTGAACAATTAATCGAAAAAGCTCGTGCGATCGAAGAATCATTTTATGAAGTTGCAATTAACGATTCATCTAATCAGGACAGAAATAGATGCAATTTCTGCAAGTCGTTCGGACATAATAAATCGGAATGTCGTAAATTTCTTGCGTCACAACAAACTGGCACGCGTACAGCTACCAATCACGGTCCGGCGTCTGCACCTGCGTTTACACCTGTACCTGCGGTAACACCTGTAGCTGCGCCTGCGCACCCACAATCGGAAAATAAAGCGAATACAAGCGGTATAAAGTGTTTTGGATGCAATACGCCAGGATACGTTAGATCAAACTGACCTAAATGTACCAAAAAAGCTAACGTCGCAACACTTGAACTTTTACTTACGGAAATGGATAACCAACATGAAAGTCGACCATTACTTCAAGTAACTGTTGAAGGTTTAACCGGATTAGCCTACATCGATACAGGAGCAAAATGTAGTATTGCGGGACATCGTTTATGCGAATATTTATTGCAACAGCGCATTCCCTTCACTCAAGAAAATAAACATCTGACCTTGGCAGATGGTGTTACAAGAAATGTCGTTACTTACGTTTTTAAATGCGATATTATACTGCAAGATAGAGTCATTCCCGTCACATTCACAGCAATCCCTGAATATACTAGCAGTAAAACACTTTTAGGGGTAGACTTTATTCGTGCTTCGGGTATGATCATCGATCTTGCCCAGATGAAATGGTCTTTTGCAGATCAACCCACAAATTATTTCGATTTCTTCTCTGAGCCTAAGACTGAGCAAACGTGTGTTAATTTTTTAGAAATAGAACTGCGTTCGGATGAAGGAACTCACCTGACAGGAGATCAAAAACATGAATTAGAATTACTTCTTAACGATAATAAAGACGTTTTCTCTGAAAACCGCGAGCCCACTCCTTATGCTGAACACGTTATAAAGCTAACGGACGACACACCAATTTCGGTACCGCCGTATCGCTTAACGCCGCAGAAGTCCAGTATACTCAAAGAGGAAATAGAAAACCTACTTGAGAAGGGCATAATTGAAGAGTGTGATTCCGCATATGCTGCACCAGTTGTACTTGTACCTAAAAAAGATGGAATGTTCCGTTTACGTGTTGATTACCGACAGCTCAATAGTGTCACTATACCGGACAGATATCCACTCCCTAGAATGGATGATCTTCTCCACGCTTCTAGTGCTACAGTGTATATGTCTACTTTAGATTTGAAGGCTGGTTACCACCAAGTCGCTGTTAAAGAGTCTGACAGAGACAAAACGGCATTCATAACACCATTTGGCATTTATAGGTTTATGCGGATGCCGTTTGGCCTACGTAACGCACCGTCAACGTTTCAGAGACTCATAGACCATTTACGATCTGGTTTAACTGGTGACGATCTTAGCATATCTAGATGATATTATACTTCTATCGACAGAATTCAATCAACACCTGGAAGACCTTCAACTATTGTTCAATAGAATGAAGCTGTTTAAATTACATGCTAATCGAGACAAATGTACGTTCGTAACTGCGCGAGTAAAGTACCTTGGACACGTCATTACGCCCGCAGGAATTGAGCCGGATCCTGATAAAGTTCGAGCGATTACTGAAATGCCGCCACCGCGTACAGTAAAACATGTCATGTCATTTTTACAAACGTGCAGTTGGTTTCGCCGTTTCATACCCAATTTTGCGAAGGTTACGCGACCTCTTAGTAACCTTTTGCGCAAAGACGCCGTATTTAAATGGGGTGCAGCCGAGAATGAAAGCTATGAGACGCTTAAACAATTACTGACCACCGCACCTGTTTTGAGACAAGCAGATCTAAACCTCCCATTTATCTTGAAGACGGATGCCAGTTCATACGCCATCGGAGCTTGCTTACTCCAGGGGGAGAAAGAAGATGAACGCCCGGTAGAGTACGCGAGCCGGTTACTCACTACATCAGAATGTAACTACAGTACCACAGAGCGCGAAGCTCTCGCCGTAGTTTATGCAGTAAATAAGTTCAGAGGATATTTAGAAGGGTCCCCAGTAATAGTAAAAACCGACCACCAACCGTTAAAGTGGCTCATGTCATTAAAGTCTCCGAGCGGACGCTTAGCGCGATGGTCTCTGATGCTACAGACCTTCGACCTCCGAATGGAATATATTCCCGGAAAGACCAACGTTATTGCCGACAACCTGTCGCGACCACAGTGTTCCATAGACACCCAAAGCACCTGTGATGTCTGTACTGTGGCAGTAACCCTAGAGAGCCAGTCTACAAAAGATATAAGAACGAAACAATTAGCTGATGATGAAGCCAAGAAAATTATTGATTGCTTCGAGTCCCCTGATCCAGATGATGTCAACTACGCTAGATATACCAATCGAGGTTTTCTCATGAATAACGGAGTACTTTATCGTTACACGCCTGAATCAGAGTCAGAAGAAGCTCAACTATATCTGCCTAAATCAATGGTACCTAAAGTATTGTACTATCATCATGATGCCCCAATTGCAGGACATTATGGTGTTGACAAAACCATCCGAAAGATAAGCCAACTTTATTACTGGCCCACGCTGAGACGAGATGTGACAGCTCATGTGAAAAAGTGTGTTGAATGTCAACGATTTAAACCCAATAATCTGAAACCAGCAGGTTTGCTACAGACTCCTGTTATGTCACAACGTTTCGAAACGCTTGCGATGGATTTATTCGGTCCCTTACCAGAAGCTGAAACCGGAGAAAAGTGGGTTTTCGCAGTAGAGGGTACCGTCACCAAATGGATGGAACTATTCCCACTCCAGAAGGCTACCGCGGAAGCTTGCGCCCGTTGTTTAATAGACGAAGTGATTTTGCGCTATGGCATTCCTAGACGTGTCATCAGCGACAATGGTCCACAATTCGTTGGTGAAGTCATGCAGGTCGTTGCTCACTTTTTCGGCATCAAACAGTGTCTCAACCCGAACTACTCCCCACAGTCAAACCCCGAGGAGAGGCGCAACCGTGAGCTAAAGACACAGTTAGCGATTTTAGTAGGTGACACTCATACGCAGTGGAAGAGCATGTTACCGTCGGTGCGTTTCGCTATGAACAGCGCCCCTCACCTGACCACGGGATATACCCCCGCATATTTATGTTTCGCGCGTGAAATGCGAGTCCCTAGTGACGTGCCTAATGACTTTCGCCCAATCAGATCTAATGAAAATGCGGTAAATGAACTTGTGCCATATCTAAACCGTGTAACTCTGACACTTCAGCGAGTGCGAGAAACGAGTGAACATTAGTGTTGTCAATATTGTAATGATTCGTTACTCAGTAATCGTTACTTCACAAGAATCGAAGTAATCGATTACCAATTGTGAACAGTAGTCGTTACACGATTACTACGATTACTGTTCGTATACCGATATTCTGCAGTGCCGCAGCACAGCACAGTCATGCAATAGCGAGTAACGACTACGACGAATAACGAGTAAGGAAAGAGTCGGTTCGGATTCGATAGGTAACGACTGAAGTAAGATACGTGGATCGATTGTAGATAAAGTAGAAGGTAGTTAAAGGCGGGGAAAAGTAGGTTTTTAGTCTTTTAGCTTACAAAATAAAGATTCTAAAGGTCGCGTTGAGAAATTTAAAAATATTATGGTCCAGGTGAATGTTGTTAATTTTGTTTTTCCATCAGCATTTAATAATTATTTGCTCTGCTTCTGTTACAGTAAAAGTGAAACCGTCTGACAAAATATCTTACTACCTACACCAAAAATAATTATTAATATAATAAATATTGTTAGTGCCTTACTAAACGCATACAATAATTTAGTTTGTGGTATCCTTAATGTTTGTTTTTTCTTTTAAACACAAGAATACCACTAACGAAAAATACTCCAGTTATTACTGACGCATTTGCTTAATGTGTATATATTTGATAAAACTTTTTTATCTCCTTAACACCAAAATTAATCTTGTTGACGGCAAAATAATAGTTATAATAAGAATAATGTAGGAAATCCCATGTCAATTACTGATGTAATAACGCTGTTTCTATAATTACATCGAAAGAAAAAGAAACCATTTTATGTGCATATTTTTGCATATATACCTACCTTTCAATTTTACTCTAACAATATTATTTACATTTGCCGTTGTACTTCTTTGGTTATTTTTTGCACAAAAAAGGTGTACCTACTAAAATTTACGTACTAAAACTTTATCTAGTCTGAACACACATGCCGATTTCACTACATATCATACATAAAATGTATTTCTCATTGCTTTTATTTTTAATTATATATAATTACATAAAAACTTCATAATTTTTATGCGCCTTCGGTTTAAAGTAGGTACCTACTTAATAAATTTCAAACGCAGCTGCAATAATCGTACATGTTCGCGTGGAATACAGTACCTTCTGTAACCGCGGTTACTTTACGAATAACGATTATTAGTGCAAGATTGTAACGTACTCCTCCCGTATTCTGGAATGGCAACACGAATGTGTTACCGCTGAGTAATCGTTAACGAGTACGATGTAACGATTACTAGTTATACCAGTAACGAGTAATCGCGATTACATAAAAGTAATCGGATTTGACATCACTAGTGAACATCGTCAAGACGTTACCAAAGACAACGCGGATAAACGTAGACGCGATGCGCCAACTTTTAAAACCGGTGACAAGGTACTAGTGGATGTTCATGCTTTGAGTAACAGTGTACAGCGATATACTTCAAAATTCGCGCCTCGCCGAGACGGACCTTACGTAATCGTAGAACAATGTTCGCCAACCACGTATCGAATCGCGTATGCTGACGATCCAACGCGAGTGCTCGGTACTTACCACGCCTCTGCGCTGAGAGCTTTTGTATCTGGTGATGCAGATGACCCAGCACCCGTGCGACCCCTCCGAAGAAGAGGACGTCCCAGGCGACAACAGCTTCAAGGTCCCGACACACCTGATGAAGTAATACCCGAAAACGACCCAGTATCAGAACCTGAAACGGATGACCAGACCAAAGACGACTCAGCCATCGAAACGATCCCGAAGGCTCCTCCAGAGCGGAAATCTTCTCCGCCTGTCCATCATCAAGCTCGACCCCGCAGGGTACAGCCACCCAGACTAGCCTGTTCACTTGACTGCTGTAAGTCAGCGTCCGATGCTTCCATAACGTTTTTGGATGTTACAGATTACAAGGATTGTTGGATTCCAACCGAGACAGTAACGGAATCCAAAGGGGGAGACTGTAACGCGACATCACCCACTGCCTGGGCCTGCGCCGCCAATGAGGCCCCCCTCCCATGCGCCGCCACTGACTGTCGGCCAGACCGGTCGAAACCCGCAGCTGAACCTCAAGAAGTTGCATCACAGCCGAATAGAGCAGATGAACTACTCTACTCTCGACGCCGGCAACGGGTATCCCGAGGCATAACCGTTCCGCGTTAACCAAGATAATCTGTTTTCGATAATCAATCCTTTGAATTGTCAGTTAATAATTATTTCTTTGTGCGAATAAAACGGTGTTTTCACCTAGTGTTCGTGTTTCTTACTAACTCCCACGGTTCCGAACCCTCGAAAGAAATGACCTTGTAACGACTGTTACAACTCTGTATTTAAAGTCTAAACCAACCACACACCTCAATTTAAAGTATTGTCATGGTTACAGGGGAAAGAGAAACCGGCCCAATGCGTACAATTTCCTTTTTAATTGTTAAACATTAGATTTATTTATTTCTCAAGTTATAAAACTACAAATACTAACCATTCACTATATCGCCATAAGTATAAAATTACCGTATAATAATAACGCTTATCGTAATATAACAATTAAAAAGCTATGTACTACCACACATTTATTTGTTTATCTGCTCTAAGCAACCGTAAATTTCGCCAAATCGAATGTTAAACAACGAATTTAGCAAATCTCAAACTATAAGCTTGTAAACACTGAAAAAGCAAATGAAACTTGTGAAACAGTATCCGTTTTGTAACTGTTCAGAGCATATTGAAAGTTTATATTACAATTTTTATGTCACGTCCTATTAAATGATCATTAAGATGGATAAAAAAGGGCAAAAAATGTAAAAATCTTGCACTTGCAAGTTGCCATCGGTAACATTTGAAGACTGTACCAACCTTTTTCTAAAAAGTGCCATTTTTGTAACATGACAGGTGGCAAATATCGTTATCTTTGTAAATGGAGCTATTCGTAGTCAAATACTTATTGCAAAATTCTAGTTCAACATACAATCGTTAGATGGCAACGCTAATCCAAGGTACGTCACCGAAACGTCAACATTTTGATTTTTAAATATTTCTTAGTTCTGTTTCAAACAATTTACATATTACACGAATTACACTCCAATTTGATTTCTTTAAGCAGTTTCCATCACGTGCTGCTCGTTCATTTGTCCAACTTTTTTGTTTCAATACCTTGTTCATTACAAGGTAAGTTTCACCTTAGTACAGGGCTTCTATAAATGATGTATGCAACGCGGACAGCGTTGATTTCTGAATTCTTTGTGCCGCTTTTTTGTAACTGCTGCCAAGTTATATTATGCACGGCAATAGTACTGAAGGTTACAGGTCAATGTCACCCCACAGGTCCGCAGTGCTTTCTGCAAACGTAAAGTTAATTATCCTACAAAATATTACAGAGTACGTTGAAAATACACACTCCCTGACGTTTTCTCATATTAAAATATATCAAATAATGCAAAAATCGACAGATGACGTATACGTCACCTTCCTGAGAGGCGGCAAATTGATTATCGATTAAATTTCCATAAGCACCCAGAATGCATGAATCATTTATAGAAACCCTGTATTAGTTTGTTTCGTTTACCTGCAGTGTCTGCCCGCCCATAGTCGTGATGAAACTAGAAACAAGGAACTGTTTGTCTCCTGACCAACATATTCGAGCGTCATTGGATGCTTTATCGTTTCCATCATGGAGTACAATAAGAAATCGATTACGTACCTTACTTCAAAGTGTAACCGATTATTGTTAATCGGTCAAGACTACGGATAAGGGAATAACTCCATTTAAATAGATAATGATCTTTGCTACGTCCGCTACAAATATTGGCCTTCTTTTAGAAGAGAATGATAGAAGTCTAAAATATCACCGGTAGATGGCGGCAACTTAAAAATTTAAGATTTTTAATTTTTTTCATCATCTTATACAGAGTGAAACACATAATAATGTTCATGCAATAGGAGGACGTGGCATACGAATATGTAATATAAACGTTCAATGCTCTGAACACTTACAACACGGATAAGGTTAACTGCTCAATTTTTTTAATTAAGTACTGTCTCACAATAAGTATCATTTACCTTTTAACTGTTGTAAATTTTGAAAAATACTCTAACGTATTGTAAGAGAATTTTTAGACTATTATTACAAAGCGCAAATCCCAAGTAAAATTAAAATATTTTTGTATTCGATAACAAAATGTGTTTAATTGCAGTAAAAATTAAAGTAACCTTGTAAAAATGTTTTTTATGTACCCCATGATGTTGTCTGTTGCAATTATTTTAGAATAATTTTATGCTTATATTTATTAAATATATTAGTTTGAAAAACACCTTTACCATTCAGATGAATATTTAAAGAGTATAATTTATTTACCTCTAAATATTGATAGCTCAACCGTCAGATACTTAATAGACGAAATAATTGCATATAAGCTAAAATATCTTCTTTTATTTATATATATTTATTCTTCCTCAAGAGGTAAATAATAGATAAATATAAAATCGAAACATATAGAGGTTTGGCAACATATTGTTTAACAATTTGTTTTAAGCAAATTTAAAAAAAAATTCGCGATTATCCCAGAAACTATTCTAATCATAAAAATGGCGGAGTGGGGCAATTTTAATTGTTATTTAATATAAAAAAACACTTATATAAATAAGGTGGTGTATTGTGTGGGTGGTCACATTTGTTACGTTGTTTAATTATTATGGCTTACCCTGGTTTATAGTGTAATAATATGCTATAAACAACGTGGAAGCCACGTTGTATAGTAATTACTGGCACTGAAAATGTTGGTGAAGTTTCAAATCAGTCTTATTTTAAACTTGTTTAGATAATAGCATGTTCCTTCCAGATTGAGTGTACCTAATTATATCTGGCTGTTTATCATGAAAAGTGACAGCTTTGTAAATACTATGTACTATAATGGACTTATAAAAAGAAACGATCTGCTGCAAATTTTCCCCATTACAGAGAAAGCTCACTTATTCATTTATACCTGATCCGTTACACAATGTTATGCTTTGCACATTCTGAATTAATTTCGTGAAATTGTCGAAAGTTGTTGCAGTGTAATCACTATGATTAATTCCCTTTATATGGGAGTTTAACATGTTTTTATTTATGTAATATAATATTGCAAGTGATTTTTTTTTGATTGTGAGTTCTTAGCTGCCTGCCAAATAATTTCTTTAAGCGTTCTTCTCCTAAATGAAGTTCTAGCATTACTAAGAGCTTTGTGGTAATCTTCCTGTCGGTCAGAGGTAGCGTGTGAGGCAGGTCAAGAACTGATCCACGAAAAGTTGTTGTTGTGCATTTTACCAGCCTCCTCAAACTGCATTTTATGTCTCTAACGACATTTCGTATTTATCGCAATAATTTGTCAGCCTTTCTTGCTAACAACAAACCAAAACAAACAAATACGCAAATGGAAGAAACAATAAATATTTTAATAACAATCTATGAATGAAATCAAAACCGCACTTTCCAATGTAACGCAAGGATTGTTAAAAAGTGGTCGTGAATTCTTACGACAAAGACTTCAGAAGTTCTTATAACAAAAAATGAACACAAAATTAATTTTAAGTCTTTATAGTTACTCCTCTGCTTTGTTTGCATTGCTTGTACTTGTTAAATTGAAAATGAGTTTCTTTCAGATATAATGGGTGCTAATATAAATATATATAAATAAAAACTACGTTCAAAGCAATAAAATAAAATATTATGACAGTTCCAGTATTTTCAATGTTGACTCTCTTGCACTATTACTCCTAACCTTTAACTGGACAGCAAGAGTTATTTCAAAATTTCAAAATATTACAACTCTGAAATTTTCTTCCTTATCCTGCATATTAATAAGAACTGCGATAAAATAGCAACATCATGCGATTCAAGTCTTTATCCTAAAGTTAAAAAGAATACAATGCATTATATATGCTTATATGCTTTATAAGTAGAAATTCTAAAGATGTAGCACCGCAATAGAATCAACTATAGTTCTAAACATTATATAGTAACCTTAACATAACAATTAAGGCCAAAATACTGGCGAATGTGTATATCTTCTACTGTTTTTTGAATAGGGCCGCTGTAGCCTAATCAATTATAATTCAGATTTTCCCATTAAGCCGTTAAAAATTCCCAGTCTTTTGGTATCGGCTTACATACATATTATTTCAAAAACTGCTCATGATTTATATTTATCAATAGTATTTTTATTTCTTACATACAGTATAATAAGTTAATCTTTTAATTCTCTGAGGAGCTACGAAGTACAGTCAAAGATATGTTAAAGAAGTACCTTTTACTACATCGAAGCAAAGAACTGGACAGTTGTCAAGTGTAATACTCAAAAGTATTTACAAATTCATCATCTTCAAGAGACATTAATTTACCCAGAATAAATATACCATTCTTTAGTGAAGAATATAAAGAATGGTAGAATTTTGAGGAAGTTTTCGATCCCTGGTTCACAGTAACTCCAAATTATCTAAAATTCAGAGGTTCCATTTTCTGAAGTCGCAACTTAAGGGTGAAGCGACGAAAACAATTTACAATTTATTCATTGGGCATCAGTAGTGATGATTACTTACTAATTACTAATTAATTAGGGACCAATCTTCGTTTAAGTTTTGGTTTAATATGAGCTATCATTCATCATAGATGAATTATACAGCAGTAATGATCATTTAGTTGTACATATGGTACCTTAACAGTCCAACTGAACATAATATATGGACCATTGTTAAAAATTACTTCGACAGAAGTATTGAACAAAACGGTTTTAGTGATGAGGCAGTGAAAGAAATGTGGGGGAAGCTCTTTCAACAATACGTCAGAAATGTAGAATCGTGAAAAGTTAACAGAAGGGTTCTATTTGATATCTACTACAGCCAAAATCAATGTATTATTAATGTAGGGGACAAAATATCCGATAATAAATAGATAAGTACCTACTGTTATACCTTTTAATATTTTTTTCTAAAACAAAAATATAATAGCTAGTAAAATAATTCTAATTTTAATATGAGATCTTAATAATTTAGTTTGAGGATCCCTGGGTTTTGGGCAGTCACATTTCTTTCCTTTGGCCTGACTGACTGTCTATATGCAATAGTTCTACGGTTTTACAGCACAGACAACGGTAGGCAATATCTGTTTTACCACTACTTTAACGATTATCGATCGTGCATTTTCTTTTGTAGGCTAAATAAGTGAGAATGAATATGATAGAGACGTGTAATAAACTCTTTAATGTTTTGTTTCCTTTGTTTGTTGTTCGTTGTACTACTTGCTTTTTTATAACAATCTCCTTTTAGGGTCTTATTCTTAATAAAACTCGTAGAAAACAATGGGTAGATGAAGCATAATAATGACCAACTGTGAACTTCGTGCACGATGCTTTGTTAATGTGAAAAAAAAACATCACCTATGAAATTGACCTCATACAGAATGTCATTAAATTGTATTTAGAGATTGTTAATGTCAGTTATTTTCATCAAATTCCATGATTAATTGAGTAAGAAACGTGATTGGCCATTTCTAGCTGTTTTATTAACACAAAGGGTCTAAGTTGAATGAGACGAGCATGTAAACAATTAATATATTTATATAACATCATTGCAATAGACTTAAGCACACATATAAACATTTGTAACAAACAACTTTCTTTGGAATAAATTATATAAAAAACACCGCAATTTAAATATTTAATATGGACGCATACATGAGCCGGTAATGGCTGCCACAGTGCAATTTTGATGGGACGGAGAAGCTGGGTTGGACAAACCAGTTTCGTGGATTGGTGACAAGGCAGGAGTTTTCGGTCGATGACTAGTGCTTCGTCTTCTTCTTCTGTACTGAGGAAGAGGTCTGCGACTACCTCCACGTTGCTGTTGTTGAAGAAGACTGAGTGCGTTAGCTAGTTCGGCATCACTTACCATACGCTTTCTAGGGGGAGGCGGTAACGATGGCAATGGACTTAATCTTCGGGCACCGTTCGGAACGTCCGAAGTGCTAATAGTATTAATCGTATCCGACGAATTTGTTTCATTCGAAACAGCAGGTACAATTTGATTGTTTCTGTTCTGACTACGTCTCCTCTTATTTCCCAAGTTACTTATTATTCTAAATAGAACTCTTAATTTTGCACTGGACCACTGACCATGTGTTCTGTGCGCTTTACCATCCACAGAAACTGCACTTTTATTGCCCATTTTATATTTACAAAGTGATATTAAACACTTAGGTTCGGTAGTATTTTGCGAATCGTCTGGACTATCTGGAACAGAGACGCAACAGTTCCATCGCTGTTTCAGTTTTCGTATAGGTTTGGTATTTTGTTCTGGTGCCACCGCACTTTTTGGAATACATATTTGACAGTCTTGTGGTGTTGTTGGTGGTGTTGGTGTTGGTTCACTGCCCTTTAGCACCGTCCGCTCTAAGATAGCACATGTAAACACTGTAGTTGTGGATCTCTCTGTACAATGTAAGTTTATAGGTCGATGACGCACAAAGGAGCACGTGGAACTTTGCGAGGCAATTTGTTCCGGTTGAGTGGTTTCATGGTTTTGCCTTTGCTGTCTTATATATTCGTAGGTAGTTAATCCAAGAAATGAAATGTATATGTGGAAAAAACATAAGTGCAGCAAAAGACCAGCAGTAACTGCTGCCAGAAGTCCTAGGACGGCAACAACGGCAAGAAAAGCCGCATCACTAGATGGCAAAGAGGAAGAAGCAGCAACAGTTTCATTGTTAGCAACGCGCGACAACCAGTTAGGATTAGTCTGATGTACTATGAGCTCAGTGATGGCAAGAAAAGCCACTAGAGCGGCCGCAGCAACAGCAGTGGACACACACATAAGAAACGGCACGTAATTTCTCCCTCCGATGCAGTGGTTCAGCCACTTGCAATGATGATCGAATTGAGCAACACACTTGTTGCACGCAGAGCAATGTTTCGTCCTGGGGCCTGATGTTTGAATGCCACACAGATGGCACACGCCCCCTTCGATGACGTGCGCGTGTTTGGAACGGTCCAGCTCAGGCACTGGTCCCGGGACGGTTCTCCTTAGGGCTGGTTCTGCAGGGTCAAGGAGCGCGGCACTCAGGTGCGCCACCAGGTGCAGCAGAAGTAACGTCGAAAGGGCGGCTAACGTGGCAGGTTGCAGGTGGTGCGGTAGAGCGGGCACCAGCTGTAAGAATGCTCCGGCCGAAAGGGCGACAAGAGCCAGCCACCCGGATACTTGCAACGGATGCAGGGGTAGCTGCAGGCCGTGCTCCCGTCGCAGCCTGCGTAAACCGCTACCGAAATTCAACATAATCGCTGGCCTCCATTGCACCTGGAAGCCTTTCTAGTCACGTGCATACTGTTGTGTGTATTATGGGGATGCTTTATCGATCGGTGGCTAGACCTGCGCAACCTGGTACCGCAGTACTACCAGAATATGAACAATTTATTCCCCTTGTTATTTTTTATACTATTCAAAATTGAATTTATTTGTATATACATATACCGCTAAGGCGCGAAAGCCGTTAACGTGCACTTTAGCTAGTTAATCTCCAGGTTAATTGATTTGCTCCGTTAACGCGCGAAATCAAGATTTTTCCGCATTTTATCTAGGTAGATAATGAATCGTTAAAGTTCAAAAGATTGTTTCTCCTATTATTATTACCTTTCCTCACTTTTTCTCCGTCTCCCGACACTTTTAGTTTAGCAAATCAAATTCTGGTTTATATTAATTGGGGAATTATTCTACAGAAAGGTAAAGTGATCTCTGCTTTTTGTTATCATGGCAAATAAGTTAAGTCAATAAGTTAAAAAATTAATTCAATAACAGCAGCATTTTAATTTGCAAACATGATAAAACTCAGTGAAACAACGAATTGTAATCTTAATGATAGTTGGCTATGTGTGATATAGAGGTAAATACATTTATCAGCTTCTTTTCAAATGTGGCCTGCAMTATGTTGCATAACTTACCAACACCTACCTCGCTGTGACCCTCAGTGGCGGCTGGTGACAAATTCTATTGGGTCGGCAGTMAAAACTTTGGTCCACTCTAGTTAGTCAATATTATTTATTTATAAATTAGTAAATAATTTTGTATATACTCGTAGTTGTTGTTGTTTATTACTTGCTACTTCTGTAAATTTTCATATCGTCGCAAGTTAAAAAGATAGTTCATTTGGTAACAAATAGCCTAATCTGGCAACTAGCTACATAATTTCAACGTTAGGCGTGCACCTGTACTGCACCGGAAAGGATAAGTCGATATATGTCGACCCCATCCGAAAATGTATTCAGAAGTCCGGCAGGCAGCATTAAGCGATTATATGGGTATTGGCGCTTACTTATTTTGTTATTTTCTTTTTGTGTGAAATTCTTCAATGATTTCAGATTGACTAAATTTATAACATGTATTTAATTAATTCTGTTAAATGTTTGAAGGTATCTGCTTAAATTTGTTTATTTAAGAGGATAACTCTTACAATAATCTTGGGAAAATGAAAAATTTCGTAGAACATTCGGGTAGTTTTTGGTGATTTCAGTATTGAACTATATATATAATTGTTGTTCAATGTACATGTCAAAATTAATTTTCGGAATCCGACGATTATGAATGCCGGGCCTCCTTTATTAACTTCAATAAAAACATATATACGTAAAATTAAATTATAATTATAAAAAAAACTGTAAGCATGTAAAGGGTGTCAATCAGATAATTTGTAATACTCAGTAGGAAACAGAACTATAATTGGTTGATTAAAAAAAAAGCTTGAAATAATTGAAATAAATGATGAAGTCCGTTTTAACGTTTTATGCTGTCTGCCGGACCAAGCATTGCCGAGTCTAGATTTTCGCCTCGGGATTCAATATGCGCGCAGGGTTGCGTCTTTGTTCAGCTCATAGGAAAACGATGCTATTGCTTCCTTATACGATGCGGTCTGCCGACCCAGCGCTTGGATCACGGGCCTGGATGAACACATGCACGGCCCAGCCACGGTTGCCGAGTAGCGTAAATTTTTCGGGATAACCCGTAAAAATGTGATTTTGGCTAATTATTAATTTAATGGTAATGGAAAAAAATACGCTCCAACTGTTTCAAGATATCTGAACATAATAAAACAAAATATACATAAAAATACGAAAAAAAAATAATTTCTTTGATCAAAATTCTGGGTCGGCAGTGCCGACCCTGCCGTCCCGGACGAGCCGCCACTGGTGACCCTATAGTACAAATGTTCAAAAATGTTGACTTAGGCTGTGATATCGTAACGTACTTTTCTTTTACAGAGGTGTCTTGTGCTCAGATTAGAGGTGCAGTGATGAGTCTTAGGAATAGCAGAAGCCCAGATGTCTTTGGAATAAATACTGTTATATAGTCAATTATAGATCACCACTATGAAAACTTATAAATGCTTGCATCAAGACGGGAGCTTTTCCCAACTGTTTCAAAAAAGCGGTGGTATTATGGGGTGAGGTTCTTCAATATGCTCCCCACAAATATTCGCGATATGCCAATTAATGGTTTCAAGATGAAGCAAATCGATTCTGATTCAAAATTGGATTTATGATGATGAGTTCAGGAATTGTAATTTTAATATTATTATTTATTTATTTATTATTATTATTATTATTATTATTATCTATAAAAGAAACTCGAAATTTAAAAGAACTGGAAGCCAAAATCAGTCACCAAATTCAAGAAATGCCTTCCGTGAGATACTAGGTTATTACCAAGCTGCAGGTCTTCAACTTGGACATTTAATTTAATGTTAAGATTCATCAAAGTGAATACAGTATTACGAACATTACAATTATCATCAAATGAATAAAAACCACTACTGACACCTGCAGAACCTGGTTTATAAGCGATTTTGTCATTTATTTGAAACATGATTTCTCACAAAAAGTTTGTCATCAAATCATACAAAGCAGATTCTAGCTCCTACTAAGCAAGTACAGAGTTATATTTTAAATATGTTAAATGTTTGATTATAGTTTTTTATTGATTGATGATTGATTCTATTAGCTCATTTGTTGATTGTGTGATTGCATTAAGTTGATTCTTCGGATATAGAAAAATAAATAAGTAAAATTGTGTTGATTGAAGCGTACAGAAAGGTTGCTGTTATTCCAACAAAGACCTTATTTTTGCAGATTACCTACGTAGTTTGAAAACTAAAACAATTTTCGCAACTTTAACGAGCAGTTAAGGTGATCACCCTAGTTAATTTGCACATCACCTAGATAATCTGTAGATTAACTGATTTTTTGCACTTTAGCGGTAATATACATACAGTGACTTACAGCTACAATAGGAGGAGGTTTTAGTAAGGTTCAACGATCGTTGAAAAGTGTCGAGTCTGTTTAAAATTAGAAGGAGGGCACTTATGTAATGTTGTTATGTATAATTAATAAATAAGTAATAAATGGTTCAAAAAAAGAAATCTGCAATAACTCCTATATTTCTTTACTGAACCGGTTCAACAATGACGCAGAAATAATTGTATTTTTCACAATTTTATTTTTTATGTGCAGCAAAAACACATGCGAAAAACGATTTTGTAGCATAGTTGTCCTTAACCAGTAATTAATTCGCTGCTTTGCAGAAATATTTCTTTCGCAACTGGCACGCTTCAGTGCTAACGCTAACGCTACCTGAAGCAGTTTGTGTACGTTCGAGCAGATCTCCTATCTAATATGTTTTTAGCGCATTTCCACTTCATTTAAGAAGAAAAAGCTCTATTGTCCGCCCTTTGTTCATCCATCTTCTGATGTATGTCACTCATAGCTCGAGAACGGCTTAACGGATCGGGCTCGATGATAACTCGTTGGATAGGTCTTGGCCTAACAATGATCAATATGTACTTGGTCACCCAGAATTTTAGCCTCGCCGTTTTCAATTTTTTTAATATCGCACTAAGAAAATGCGCTAGTCGCTTTCCCCGAAAAGGCTTTCATACTTGTTTTTTTTTCTATATTTATTTCACAATTTTTCAATTTTGTGTTTACTTGGACTAATATTGCTTAAAGTTGGCAACAAAATGCGGGAAATGTAGTAATTTACAAAGTCAGATAAAATTGAAATATTAGAAATTTGTCTGCAAAACATAGAATTTTAATTGTAACTCAAAAGTGTTGTGTGATTTCAGCATCTATATCAATTTTAGTGTTTCGAAGTCAGGCCACTTATCTTGGATTTGGATAGTACCTAAATGTGTTTGTAGTGCGCCAAAGTGTTAATAGGTAAGAGGGGGAAAATATTTGCTTTTTTTCACCTACAGTATTACATCTTTAAAAACATTTGACTTTTAACTTCCTGCTTACTTGTACCACCCAAAATTACGATCTAAATACGGGATTTACCCATTCCAGTGACTTTAACTCTGTGTGTGGCTACTCAGTTACAATATATTGCAATATTGTCTATAGTTGCCATAGCAGTGGACTACTAAACCTATCAACTATTGATACGTTCAGAAATTACCACACCAAATGCTAATACTGTATTGAATGAAATACATAAATAATTCTCATTTATGTTGATGGTTACTGCTGAAATTTCTCAAACAGAATATTTTACAGTGAAAACGGGCGAACAGTTTATTAAGCGTAAGAAAAGTAAATCTGTTAAAACAGGAGATCTGGTAACATTGTGCCTCTTTTAATAATAATATATGTATATTTGATAAACAGTAGTTTTCGAGGATTTTACTAAGCGTGGCTTTTTCTTAAAAAGACAAGGATGAAAACAGTTCATATTTCTAATGTGGGAATGTGCTGCTTATACCCAAAATAGTTTGTAATTAATGGCACCTGTAGATTTAAGATCTATGCCTTCAAGGTTCAGGACAACATACTTGTATGCAGGGTCCGCCACCTAAAACTCCCCAAGCCTTTTTAGGTATGTACAACCTTAAGTTATATATCAAATTGTAGGTCTCTTTGAACTCTTTAAAAATAGCATAGTGAATGTCCATTTTTTTTTTGCAGATAATGATATATCGCACATAAAGTTAATTTTTGTAAATATTTTTTAACCTTACCTTATTGCTTCATAATTGGATGCCGACTTTTATTTTCTTCAATTTGTGTCATTACAACGTATGCGTAATTTTTACTCCTTCTTAATGAAAAAGAAGAAAAACTCGTCACCGCCATGTTCTGTTAATAGGGTTGTTCACAATTTTTTGAGTGTTAGTTTAACAGCTTATTACTGTACAAATTATCCCACATACCCATCGCTGCACACGAAACCCTAAAATTTGGACTAACTTTTAAATAAATTAAATACAAAGTTCGTTGCAAAGATCTAGAGGCCAGAAAACGATACACTGCGATGAAACTAGTTTGGTTTTCTAAATCACGCACTAGCCTCATCGCAGGGTTTCGTTTTCTAGCATCTATTTCTATAGAACGAACTTTGTGCTTGATTTATTTAAAAGTCCTCCAAATTTTAGAGTTTTGTGGGCAGTGATCGGTATGTAGGCATAATTTATAACGTAACAATGTACTAAACTAACACTCAAAAAGTTCTGAACAACCCTATTAACAGAACATGGCGGCGACTAGTTTTTTTGTTATTCACTAAGGAGTAAAAATTACGCATACATGGTACTGAGACGAATTGAAGAAGACAAAAGTCGGCATTCAATTATTAAGCAATATTTATTATACGGGGTAAGAATATTTACAAAAATTAACTTTATTTGCAAAATATGATAACCTGCAAAATTTTTTGGAGCCTATGCTATTTTTAAAGAGTTTAAAAAGACCTACAATTTGACATGTAACTTAAGGTTGTACCTAAAAAAATAAAGAATATACGAGCCTGGGGAGTTTTAGTTGGCGGACCATGTATATTATTGTGTAAACGTTTATTTGCTTACTGAAGCTTTAAGATTGTTAGACTGAGTTTCTCGGTTTATACGATTGTTGCTAAGCCAGTAGGAATGTGGTCCAAAAATATTAGCATAGGCGACCAATGAAGCTCGATTTTTCTAAGCGGGCTCACAACCTGGTTACCTCTACCATGAGCAACAGTAAATAGAAATAATACTAAAGTTTCAATCCATTCCTATGTAAGCCGATATAGTACAATCAAGAGCAGATTTGTGACACCTCCGATAATGACGGGTTGTTAATTCTGTGCGACCTGCTTAGGGAAGTGTTTAATATGGAACGAAATTTAKCAATAATATTAAAAATGGCAAGMCGTAGTCATAGCCCACTTACCGCATCGCTAATTGCAAATGCAGAAGCACATTTAGTGTATCGGTAAGTAAGTATTTTGCGGTTGACCTTATTTGTTTAGTATGTAACAGCAAAAATTCATTATCAGATTTCATTGTAGACCTGCACGGTATGTAACAAACGCCCATCGAGTAAGTAATTTGCAATTACGTGGTTGAACGGGCTACCCGTTGCTACATTGTCCAATTGTTAGTAATAGTACCCACAACACTGGAATAACCTTTAATGAAATAGCGTTTAAACAATATGATCATAGTGACTAAGAAAATATGCCTAACCGCAAGATACTTTTCGAAGTTACTAAAAGCATCACTAAAACGAAACGGTTTTATCATCAAAACCATTGAAATATGTAAATACTAAGAGAACTTTAACAAGAATTAAATGCTCTGCTCTATAATAGTGATCAGGTGTAGTCCACACATCTATCACGTGATCGCAACCCCTCCCCTTCCGAAAAGCCCAACTTAAACCGCACAACAAATTTTAACGTGTACTTTTTCTGGGGCAACATAACCTTACTTTTTCTGGACTTAGCGAACGTTCAGTTTTGGAATTTGCAACAAAAACGTTTACTCAAAGATACGATATGGCAATATACAAAACAATCCAAAGCACAGAGGCAAACCGAATGAAACGAAACACCAAAACACGAATGGCCGAATTTCGGTCGATCGGTAAGGTTCGCTGAGGTGAAACGGGGTTGAAGCAGAACTCTCTCGGTTGCGAAGAACCAATAGGAAAGCTGCGTTTAAAAATTACTTGAAAATCACGCGTCTTTATTACTCCATCTCTTAAGTGATCCAACTATAAGACTCTAGGCGTATAAAACGATTCTTCTAAAGTCTTGCTTTGTCTTCGGTGCGTGTGCCCGCCGTCAGCATTCATGTTCTGATTGGTGATTGGTCAACAAACAAGAAGCTAGCACCATATCGCACTCCCGCACATATAAGTAGTTAATTATTGTTAGTTAACATGGTAATGCACTCTTTGAAAGTTCAGCTTCAAATTGAGCATCTGAAGCGATACGTTAGGTACAATAAGGAGAAACGATAACGAACTGGTAACCCGGTAATGATAATGTTGTATTTTGTTGAAAATGTCAAAATTCCCATGCAAGTTTTGGAGAAACGGTTGAAAAACTCATGCGATCTTCTGCTACAAAAAAAACATGTACTGTGCAAATAAAACAAGGTTGACAATAAATGCAAAACTCTTAAATTTGGAAATATATAATGCGAATAAGAATATTGCTACAAACAAGCCGTTAACGAAGAAATTTTCTGACCGTGGGGAATATACATTCCCGACAACGTCGCCAATGTACCAGCTTTCTTATTAGTCAGTTTTACTGTAGAAGGTTTAATCGGGAGGTATAAAAGGCGAGCCACAACCGTTAGATAAACCGAAAAGGGTAAATCAGAGGCAGAATAGTATGTTTGAATTGTTCATGTTGTGAAATAAACAATGTTTGGACTCAAAAAAGGGTTACAGTATTTTGCCTTGATTAGTCACAGCTGTTGTAAAATTGTGATTATCGCAATGAATATTTCCATGGGGGTACCTAGCTTTCGGTCTAGGGGAAAGCAAAGCAGGAATTTCCTGTAGTGTATAATTAAACATAAACAATAACGTGCATTTATCGGAGTACCTAATACTTGAGTAATTATTAATGAATTATTTATTCCAAGAGCAATCTTCGGTTATTTTCTGCAAGGCGAACTAAAACATTTTCTGCGAAATAAATTAAGACCCAATTATTTATGTTTTCTTTGTACACTGATCATACAAAGCCCGTTAATTCCTAAATCAACTATTCTTGATTCTGTGATCCACATAATGTATAATAATATCAAAAGAATTCGCACATATCAATAATAATGAATTAACCGATGCAATTTTAGTTTAGGTACAACTTCTCACACTAGAAGCTTTCGATCTATACGAGTAAATAGGTATCTGGTAAAGATAAAATTGTAGTAATTGTTACGCCACAGGTAAAGAGACTTGAAGTATAACTAATATTATCAAAACTCAGAATGGGGAAACAATCTGTTCGTGAAACAATACCTAAAACTGTAATGATCTATGCTGCTGGTTTAGTTAAACTTAGTTAAACTAAAAATACAAGTTATAAGCCCGATCATTATGAGTCAGCTTGCCAAACACCCCCAATCCGCATTAAAATTATGGTCGTTTTATTTATAACAATTTTTATACCTAGTTTTACTCAAACTATGTAATTTTAAACCCACGATTTGTTATTATCCTCAAGCTGCTAAAGTCCTTCCATGTATTATATTCATCTTGCTGACTGTAATCGAAATGCAAAATAAGGCTCAATATCCCCAAAAACTTATGTTGTTATAAAATTTTACGGCTTATCCTTGACTACTGAAATCTGCAGGCATTAGCAATTAAGCGCACAGTACAAATTATTACACATGTAGGTATTGCTTATCCTCAATTAATCTTATTATGGTAATGTAAGTTATACTTGGATTGACACTTCTACGGTAATTTTCATGTGAAATAAAGGAAATTCTGTTTTTGCTTAGAGGGCCTAATGTCAGCATCTGAAACTGAAATATTAGCCACCGATAATACTCCATTAAACTTGTAGATTAGCAAATTTTGGATTAAAAGCCGTGATCGCTTTATTTTGATATTTAAAATAAATAAGATTTGAGTTCTCTCATTGTTTCAGTTTCTGTTATTACATTTTGAATCTTATTAAGCACAAGTAATTCATTCTCATTTTACAGCAAAATACCTTTTTTGCTTTCTGGCTAAAATAATGACCGGGGACCGGGGCATTAATCTAAAATAAGCTTATGAGTGAGCGTCGATTACATCAATGCTACATAATAACTAAACACTGCAACACAACGTAAACGGATAGCATATTTCATCCCAATGTTTTGACGACAATTTTGTGCATATTATGAGTGATGTGTAAAATAGAATAAGATGCTTGTATAAAACTGTGCAAGACATGCTTTATTATGAACACTGTATCAAGTATACCATATTTTTTAAGCCTTTGAGTTTATTTTATTATCACATTTTTCATTCAGATATTATTTTTTTAAGTTAAGCCAGCCTCCTTAGTTCGCCAATGCACTGCTCCCAGAAATTAACCCACCATTTATTATTTTAACTAAATTAAGCCTCATTTAAATGAACTGAAATATATTTAATCGGATTTTTAGAAGATTTGAATACTGCCATTTTTAACAGCATACCGGGTTTTAATTCGGGCTGATAATTAACCGATCAAACGAACTTAGAACGAACAGATCATTTGTTTAGAGATATGAGAAGGAATCGCAAATTTTGGAAAAAAATTGTTTTCTAAGGGTGGGAAGGAAGTGATATATTCGGATTGGATGCTTCATATAATTACGATCGAATTTCATCACAGGTAAGTTCGTTTGATCGGTAATTACACGACAGCATCCGATCCTCAGTATCACTATGTACTTAGTTAATCTAAAAAACCTTTGAAGTATGCCAACAACGTAAATTTATATTAATTTGGAACTGAACAAGTCATGTAAGTATTAACATGTATTAACAAAACTTCTACGCAGTAGAATTATTCTATTTTAATTACACATTAGGTTAATTGATAATCCACAATGTATTTATCCCTGATGCTTTCGAAGTATCCTTCACCCATCGACTTAGAGATTGTTTAGTTGCCTTTGTGTACGGCCTTTTGTAAGTCAAGAACAAAAAAATCTTCTGATTGCCTTAGATTTACTGTTACTTTTCGGTAATGTGGACGCAACACATACATATATTTATATTTTTTTCAAAGAATTGAATGTACAGGCACGGATGTGATTTATTTATTTTGGAGGTTTTAAAAATGATCAGAAATTAATATCTATAAACCAATTGGGTTTTCTAGTATATTCGATAGTTTTATGAGTGATAATGTTTGGAATCTGTGTCCTGCTATTATTGTTAACAACGTTAACAATTTTTGTGACAATTTATGTTGCGCCCTTTTTGTTCTAGATATTTTAGAACAATGTGTGGGTCCCAAATGTTATCATATTTAGGTCTAGATGGTCTTAACCTTGATACTCCTTTCATAAAACGAGATATTCTTGTGTCAGTGGCAATTGAGTCTTTTAGTAATAGAGACAATGCAGATCGATGTGAATTTATAGTACCGTATTTAGGGTTATTGAATGTTAAAATGTGTTAAAGGAAATTTATCACTTCTGTAACATTTGATGTGAATAACGTTACCTTGTTTTCCTTACAGTGTTGTAACCATAACTTGTAGATATGATTGTACTGTTGCTGGGTTGAGTCCGAAATTGAGTATAAAATTGTCTCTATAGCGCAGTCGGCGACGAATCATAGTTTATAAGCTTTTCTGGGCGACCACCAGGATAAGGTGCTTCGCCAGAGGTGGACGTTGGCTGAAAGGAGAAGATAATAAATTCAAATGAGGTCCGTTTGCGAATGTTTCCATTGCTAATTTTAAAAATGAGGGGTACCACGATTATTCCTTCTGCATTATCAGAAATTATTTTTCTTAGTGTTCTTAAGTGAGAAAGAAGGGAAGGCATAGAAAAATTCCTTGCTCCAAGACATTATAAATGCATCTATTGCGAGGGCTTCCGGATCATTTTTCCATTAAATAAATCTACTACATTTATTATTAATGGGATGCTTCTAAAATATTTCTATGTCAAAGATATCTGTATGTATTTTGTTGTAAACTTTTAATAAATTTGTTTGCCAGCACAGCAGATCCAGTTTACATGCTTCTGTGATTTGTACTTCTCCATTGTAATCGTAATGTGACTTACTTAAGGCTAGATATTTTTCTCGTCCCAGAGACTTTGTAGGTATACATCCAACCGTAATGTACTGCGGGACAAGGTGATACTAATAATGCTATTAATTTTGCCAAATCTCTTATTTTACATGACTTTTTTTCTAGGTTTTGTACCTCCTTCAGGATAAAAAGTCTTTTGTCCTCGGGAAGTTGTAACCGCAAATCTTTGCTATTGGAAATGAAGCCTGTAAATTCTTTTTGAAGGTGTGAAATTGCTTTTCTCATAATTTATTGCAAGCCCCATCGAAGTTAGAAAATTTACAGTGAAATTTACATTCCTAGCACATTCTGCAAAAGTAGCTCCAAATATAAGAAAATCATCTAAATAGTTAACACATGTTATCCCATGGTTCCTTATTTTTTCTATTACTGGTATCATTAGTTTTGTAAAACAGTGGGGTGCAGAACTTAAACCAAATGGGAGACAATTAAATTTATATTATATTGCTGACATGAAAGAATTTGGCTGCATTAATTTAGATTTAGATGCTATTCTAAATCCTTCCATTTTGAAATGTGGGGCTTGTACGTATACATTTAGACGTTTTAGATTCAAAATAAACCGTTTTTTCCCCATTAGGTTTATTTCTGAGAAGGATGCCAAAAACAAACTGGCCTTTAATAGCTTGGCATTTTGATACGGCAACAATTGACAATAATTCATGAATTGCTAAATTCCTAAATATTAATTCTTTACTGGTTATGGTAGAACATTTAGCTCTAACTTCAGGTGGTGTCCGAAATAAAGGAATTTCATAACCATGATAAAGTTGTCAGGTTTGAAGTTATGATTGACCAAGCTGAATAAAACCAAATTATATTTTTTACATTTTTCCCCTTGTAGGTTGCTCTGCTTCTTGAGGGATAGCCCTTCTATGACCTTGCTTCCCTCTGAAAGCGGGCCAAGCAATCCCTGTTTAAATGTTCCCTTCTAGCTGTCGTTCTTGTCCTAGATTGATAGCTTCTCCCCCTCCTGGTTTTCTGATTTTATTTGCTGAAATAGCTGGTGTTGAAGTTAGGTAAGTAAAAGATTTTAATTCCTTGCTTGCCTCTCCATTACTTTTGATGCCTTCACTCTTTCACTAAAATTTATTCCAAACCATCTGGAATGGTCTTATCTGCTATGTCTTTAGCAGCATTGTTGAATTGCGGCAGAATGAGTGTACGTCGTAGGTGTGTACAGTGGTGAAAGAGATCTGTAAATAGTTTTCTATAATCGCCCAGGGAAGAAAGTAATTTCTCTTTTTGTTGTTTGTGTAAAGTTTTGTTCTGTATGAGAAGACTAATGCCTCTTCCTAGGGCTGATAAACTATGGGATAATGGTTTTTGCATTTGTAAATGAGATTACGTCGTCTGACTCATTACTTGACGTGCCATTTTTTGTATCTATTTTCATCAATACCTAAATTGTATTATGCTAGAAAGCAAAGTTTATTCGGGCTATATGTATTACTTTCTTGTTAGCACAACTGTATTAATCGTGTTTTAACACCACAAAGAAAATACGTGTGTGCACACTGGCTGCACGAAACAACGAATGATCTGTAAACAGCTTAGTAGCCAAGTGATGGGTAGTGGCCCACTGGACAAATTTTTTTTTGTATAATCCAAAAAAACCTGCACCTGGCAGTACTCCGCAGCGTACAACATAGTGATACTGAGGATTGGATGCTGTCGTATAATGATTTTGCGGGATTTATAAATTTTATATCAAATAAAATGACTCATAACTGTTAGTTCAGTCGGACTTTTACTCGCAACAACTGATATTTTTTAGTTTTTTGTTTGGAGTTTGAGTTATCGCCTAATATGCATGCATAATTGAACGAAAATATTAGAAGAGCTGAACAAAGTAAAAATTGCATTAGGACTCCTGACCAAGATAGTCTTTTAAGGCTATCCACCCTAAGACAACGATTCGTAAGAACAGGAATTTTGCAGTCACAACTTCAAAACGCACATCGAGGTAATTAATTAAATTATTACATTGTTAGTTCGATTTGAATAAGCATTTATTTACGTGTTGAAGCTATGAATAATGAAATAAATGCCCCACTTTTGACACGTGTACTGGTTCTCCCATATAATAACTTTTCAGATGTTTCCTAGTCGTATAGTTTCGGTTTAGTCTTTTATTTCAATTTAAAGTAGTTGGTTGGTTTTAAAAATATAAATGTTATAGCGTTTTTCAATTGCACAGCATATTGTTAATGTGTAAACTCCCGCATTTCATTAAACTTCGACAGTAAATATGAACGATGCAATGTCATATTTACTTTATCATATATTTGCATCTGATTAAGGAAAAGTGACGTTACCCGCTCACACAAGCAGGTAAATGAACCGCAACATTTTCCCTAATGATGTTGTTTTGAATCTGAATTTACGTGTTGCTCACCTTTAGCGCTTGTTTACACTTTATAGGTCAAACACTTCATCATTCTATATCCCAAGCAAAACATATTATGAACAGTGCAAAGAAAGTATCATTAATTTCACGAATCTGGCGCATTCACCAAATATAAAGTACCAGGTATACTATTATGTCATAGCGAATAAGAAACGTCGCAAATTGTTTGGGTTTTTTTGTTGACGTGTATAGATTAGGAAAGTAGTTTATCTTATTTATTAGTGCACTAACACGAGTTTTGTAGCACGTGTTATCAGTTATTAATAGGAACTAAACCAGGTAATAATCTTACGGTACAATCCATATCTAGAAGCGAATTTTTGGTGTTTAAAACCAATTCTCGGCTTCACTCTGCATAGTATTGCAAATTTTTTTAGAAGTGACATGTAAAACATTCGAATATCTAGATGGCGTACACGTATAACATTTACCGATGTGGATGTAAAGTTTACATCGCTAGTTGCACAGTGGCGAAAAATTTGAAATTAATGAGGGCTTTCATTTTGCTAGCGCTTTTAAAATTATTTGCATTCGCAGTGGGGTTACGAAACTGCACGACTAGGCTTGCCAAATCCCAAACCGTACAAAGACCGAATATGAATCAGTAAGGTCAAGATCGACAACCTTAGTAAAAATCTCGTATCTGCTCCGCTGCCCTGACTGGTATACAGTGTACTAAGTAAAGACCATATGGAAAACTTTTATTACTGGTTTTATGAAAAAAAGTTATTCCTCATAAACCTAAAATCCACAATGAAATAATCAGATACCAATTTTTCTGCAGCTGTATGCGAATTTTATCGTATAATATTAATTTTGCTCAAGAGTAAAGTACCTTTATTTATTACAATTACGACAATCCTTATTAAGAAAAGTTGATCCTAATTGAAAACTATATGTGGTCAGATATCCAATACTATCCATCTATCATAAAAAAGATTTTATTATTTTTACAAACTCTTTTTTGTAATTAGCATTGATAATTTAAGTCTGTAGATTGGCATTTAATCTAGGATGTACTGACAAATTCTGTGTTGCAGTAAATTGTCTATACGTTGGCATGCACTGAGAAACCAATGAATTTTTCATAGTAAATGTCAAAACGCTAGTTAGAAGTTAGATTTATAAAATACAAGAAATAGCAGCTCACAACTCAACTCCAACAATTGGAGGTTTAGGGTAACGGCAATTTTGGAAGAAAAACAAATAAATATTAACAATAGAAAAAGAAGTAAACGACTACAAATGACGAGCAGAAAAGGGTGTTTTTACGAAAAGATACCCGAGCAAAATCAATAATTGTTCAGTATGTTACCGACAAATATTTAGATAATAATAATAAAAGATGGGAAAACCGCAAAGCATATGATGAAGGCACTAGAAGATGTGTTCCAAGCTAACCCTAAAGAAAAAGTTGCAAACGTTAAAACTGAAGAAGGAGGAGAAGTTAGAGGACCATTTTCTCAACTTCGATACGATTATAAGAAAATTGGAAAATATAGGGAGCAAAATTGAAAAATTCGATAAGGGCATGGTTAACCAGACCACTTGTTAATACGCGGTTAAGTAGCAACGTTTCATGACAACAGCTTTTTAACCGCGTGTTAAGGTGGTCTGGTTAACCACGCTTTATGCAACTGGGCCAAGGTCTGTCACCTATTGCTGTCACTCAACGAGCACTATGATCCAGTAATCACTGCAATCGAAACCTTAAACAACGAAGTTACAATGGAAGCCAAATCAAAACTTCTATATGAAGAAATGAAACTCAAAGGTAAAGATTCCCAAAAGGATCATCAAGATGTTGCAGTATTTAAAGCACACACATACATGCTTTGACTGTAAAAAGGGAGGTTACAAGATGCCGGACTGCAGAAAACCAAGAGGAGGGGAAAAAAATTCATGACGTAGCGCTGGACGTTTCAGGAGACGTGGTCGTGGTCAAAGAAGAGCTTATCAAGCAAATGAGGTATCGTTTATAACACTAAGTTGTTCATTTACAAACAATACAAATGTTTACATACTGGACTCGGAAGCAACACAAAACCTAGTATGTTGCAGCTTTAAAAAATGAAATAGTTATAAGAGTTGCAAATTGAGAATATATTATTGCTAAAAAGAAAGCAATTTTACAAGGAAGTATTAATGAAAAAAATAAATGCATTAATAATAATTAACAACTTGCTGTCAGTATCACAACTAGCCAACAAAGGAAATAACATACTGTTTCAAAAATTAATAATTATAATAATAATAATAATACCATTTATTAGAACCCAACAGACCGTAATCTAAGTGGGTACAGAAAAGGAATTACATGTAAGTATAGCGTAAATAACAAAAGAACAGAAAGTAAACAATAATAGACGCGCGTACAAAGACATTATCAACACAATGAGAACGTCATATCATGTATGCAATGCAACATATACAAATTTAAATTTTAAACTACAAGTGCTTACAAATAGCTATAGCACATTTTTTAATAAATAACTTCATATTACCAACATATCGGAAAATATCAACCAAAGAGGAAATGGAGTTGTATTTTCGGATTGCACTGTTTAAAGGTGAATTGTAGAAATGATCAGTTCTAGCATACTTAGTACTAAAAGTGATTTGAGTTCCTGGAATTTAGGCGTGCAACATGAAAGCAAACCTCATATAGTAGACTGGACGCGATTTGACCATGAACAAGTTTAAACAAAAATGCTAAAGAAGCCAAGGTTCTTCGGGTACTCAAAGTTTGCAGATTAAATTCCAACAGTAATTGTTCTGAAGGAAATTTTTTTTCTGGATATTGTCGGTATCTTATGTAATAAGCATATCTACAAACCCTGCGCTGAATACGCTCGATCATTAGAATATGACAGTCATAGAACAGACTGTACGTTGCATAACAATACTCTAGCTTTGATCTTACTAAAGAAAAATACAGAGCCAAACTGGCATCCGTGTTGTTGCAGGTATWTCTAAAAATAAAACCCAGCATTTTGGCGGAGTGTGTATACATGTACTGGTAATACTGCCTGGCTATCCATAATAACACCCAAMTCCTTAATTTGCATAACTTTTCCAACTACTGTCCCGTTTATATAATAATTATGTTCAATCCTATTCATCTTCCTACTGAAGGTGATGGAGTTACATTTATCAATATTAATTTACAGTTTGTTTTTAACACACCAACACCAAAACTTATCTAAATCTTGCTGCACTGCGTAACAGTCACCGATAGAAGTAGTGCGTTTGGCAATATTCAGATCGTCAGCATATACATATGTCGAGCAATCAAACAAAGACAGAGCATCATTGAAATAACCTCGGTATTCAACATATTGTGCCCTATTTTCTAACATCGACGAAAACAAATTTGCCAGATTATCACAAAAATCAAGAGCTTCGGAAACGTAATGTACAAATTCGCACATATTAGTACTAGTGGATTTGCCGCGCGCAAAGCCATGCTGGCTGCTATCAATGATACTTGACACGTGATTGTACAGATGCATAGCCAATATTGATTCGAATAATTTTGAAAAATTGGGTATATTGGCAATCGGCCTGTAGTTTTCTGCACAATTCTTTTCACCAGATTTAAATACCGATATGACTTTAGAGAGTTTCCATATATTAGGAAAGCTTGCAGTAGAAATGATCAAGTTAAATATGTCAGAAAGGACGACATAAGCACGATATACAGTCTCTAACAAGGAATGCTGGGATATTGTCGGGACCCATGGTGAAATTTACCTTCACCTTCCTCGCCGCATCAACGATGTTCTTATTAGTTACAGTAAAGTTGTGCAAGATATTACACATGCCATACGCAGTCTTGTAGGAATCATTCACACTGTCACTAACAAATACGGACCCAAAATGTTCCGCGAATCCGTTCACTATGTCTGTAGTGTTCTTCAACATGCCTCCACGGTAAGATAGTTCAGCAGGAACTCCTCCGTCATTTCTTTTGAGCCCAACATATTTCCAGAGATTTTTGGGGTTTGCTGTCAGATCCTCCTCTGACTTTTTCAAAAAAATACGGCATTCAGACTTTATGGCTCTTCTCWACTTATTAGTTTCTTGTATATGTCTAGGACACTTGTTTTTTATATTTTWGGCACTATTACGAAATTGATCTGAATCTGAATATTGGAATAAAACTGAAACTTCTGATTTATGGCGCCAACTATTGGGTCATCTTAATAAGCGTAGTTTAAGATTATTACATTWGACATACAGCAWTGAAAAATGCTCAAGTTGTGTTACAAGAAAATCTGTTAGAAAGCCATTTTGTTCAGTCAATAACTCCCCGTCAAATACAAGATCTAATCCATAGTGACATCACAGGCCCAGAAAAGCCACGCACTCCAGAAGAATACAGATTCTTTCAAGTACTTATCGATGACTATTCTCTCTTTGTAATGGTAAAAATGAAGCTGAAAACATCATAGATTTGTGAAACTTGTAAGAACTCAGCATGGCAAAGGAAGCAAAAGAATCAGATGTTATAAAATGTTATTAATGAAGATAATTATGAACAGAGGAACGTTATGGAAGAATCTACAAAACAGAAAGTGAAACAGACGAAGAGGAGACACGTCAAGGTAAAAAGAAAAAGGATTTAAAAAAATATTAGGAGAGTTGTAAAATCTCGAAGCTACCTAAATGAATAGGAAACATACGTTGCATACTGTGAAGCCATAAAACAAATGGAATGGAAAGAAGCAATACAAAGGAGCTAACCGCACATGAAGAATGAATAACATGGACCGAAGTCAAAACGCCTATAAATAAATAAGGAATAGAAACAAAATGGGTATTTGGTACAAAGGAAGACGGCTCTAAAAAGACACGAATAGTAGCAAAAGGATTTCCAAGTAAGAAAGAGTACAATTTTGAATATGCTGTTGCAAGAATGACAACAATAAGAATATTATTAGTACAATTTTTGTTAAGGGATGGGAAGTAATTCAACTTTATATACCAACCCCATTTTTAAATGGGAAATTAGATTCTGAGATCTACATTTATCTACCAGAAGGAATTGTAACGAAACCACACATCTTAAAGCTCAACAGAGCACTTTACGGTCTAAAGGAATCCCTTATAATATGGAATAAACGTTTTTTACTGTTTACAGAAACAACGAGATGAAAAGTCAAGTTATGATTGTTATTTGTATCATAAAGACCAAGTTTGGGTGCTTGTATACGGGGGCGATTTATTAATTACTGGGGAAAAACAAGAAGTGAATCGACTTTTGAAGAATTTAAAGAAGGAATTCAAAGCAAGACAAATGAACGAAGCAAAAAATTTTCTGGGAACACCAATAAACCGAACAGAAAACAAAATTATTATTAAAAAACAATTTTATAGACAAACTGCTAAAGTTATTTGGAGTGGATGAGTGTAATGGAGGGTACACATGCATGGAAACAGGTTTTCAATTAGAAGAAAACAATCAAATAATAGATGTATTTATCGACACTTAATAGCAAGCCTGATGTATCGCGCATCCGGGCCTGATATTTTTGCTATAATATCTTACTTAAGAAGAGTTTTTTATAGACCAACTACATAAACATGGAAAGCTGGTAGACATCTTGCGATATCTACAGTTAACAAAAAACATCACCACGCAGACTGGGCGAGTGATAAAGTAGACAGAAAGAATTTAAGTGGCGGAATTATCTTGTATTGTGGTAATTTTGTCGGTTGGACCTCAAGAAAGCAAAACTATGTCGCACTTTCGACTGCGGAATCGCAATATATCGCGGCTGGTGCAGCTCCCGCGCAAGAACTGGTGAATATAAAAGGAATCGTAATTTAATTAAGGTACAGTATAAACCGAAGCTTTATTGTGATAACAAAAGCGTAATATTAATCATGATTCCCCAACCCATGGGATAATTATGCGCAGGTGGCAGGGAATTGTGCGCACATGTGCGCAATACATTTCAGGCCACACATAAGCACGAATTGAACTAGGAATATAGTTTACTCATCCCATTCATACAGATCTTGGTGTTCCAATTCTGAATGATCGCTTGATTTCAATATCGCTCTTATTATTCTTATTATTTTCTTCCTTTTCTGCTTCCCTGTTTTTGTGCTCCTTATTTTCATTTTTGGCTGTCATTTTGTTTGTTGGAGGTGGTTAATTTAAGACGTTTCCTACCAACCATACCTTTTTTCTCAGCAGCTAACCTCTTTTACAGTCAGCTGCTTCCATTTTTTTCTTGTTAGCAGTGATCGTAAGTATATGTATTTGTGAATGTTGCTTTGTCCGCGGTTTTCTCTTGTATGCATCTAACATCACTTTTTGCTTTGGAATCGGCAGTCTCCCTAATGGATGTACCATTCCGTATTTCTGTTATGGTAAGTCTCAAGTTGAGTTTAAAACGTCTATTGTTGAACCTAAACTTTCGGGTTGTTCACGAAAAAATGCCTGCTGCCTGGTGATTTTTTACGGACCTTTTAATAAACAGGGGCTTGATCATTTTTAAACGGCAGCGAACGATTTCGCCCGTACACGAAGTGTTTTTGAAAAAATTAGTACTTCTAACGGGTGATTACATGAATTATTTTGTGAAACGACATACTTTAAAATGTTTTGTCAAAGTCATAAGTGACTTTGTTTAATATTAAGCCACGTTTTAAGTAATGCGGCCAGGAATCAAGGTTCCTGCATCTTTGAGTCTAACGTCTCGACGTAGGTATCTCACAGAAAGAACAATGATAGAATTGTTTTTGTTGGTCCGCGACGGTCAGGAATCGATTATATTAATGCGAATTAAGTGTATAAGTGTTTTTTTCAAGTCGCAAAAATTAGTCTCCAAATCAACGGGACCTTCCAAGTAGAGGCTATTGGATACTTTACACCCTATACTTGTATATTACCACTATTGCTTAGAAATTCCATGACACAGCGATAAAAGTGCAAATTGCTGATTTTTAATACGCCGGGATTTGTAATATATGTTTGCAATGAAATAAAGGATATAGGTACAGCCTCTTTCCGGGGTCTTCGGAAGGTTTATATATTTAAGAAATTTAATATTGTTAGTATTAAACATATGATTAATTTGGGTATGCTTCCAAAGACACCTTTTTTGTGTCCCCGGATTAAATTCTAAAATCTAGTCACCCTATACTGAAATATTTTAAAGGCCTAGTAGTAATAAGAAGAAACCTTTGTAAAACTCTTGGAACACGCCATTAGATTGCATAATTATGTTTTGTTTAAATAAATTTTTATACTTAATCTTTAAAGAATTGACAGTTTCAAGTGTTTCTACCAGTTGACCTTTTTAGTTATTGAAAAACTGCAAAATTCATAGTAATAAGTCCCTTAAAGTGTACGTACCATTTGAAATTGAAATTGCGAAAATTGATCTTTTGCAAAATGGAATCGCCATGATTTTTTTTTTTTTAGAAGGCAAAATTTAAGTATACCGATATTAGATAATTACGAAATAGCAATCTCACAATGCGCATATTAAAGTTATTCATTATTCACTATATCTTCGTACTTGTAGATGGAACACCCTATAATTATAATACTGCCTATGTCAAATTAAATTTCTAATCTTTCGGACATAAAAGATCCGTCCAGTCATTATTGACTCGCCCTGTATAATTAAAAGTTCAATATGTGAAATCTTTTTGATAGCTCCTGCACTCTGCATTGCTATTCGTATTATCTTTTCTCGTTGCCATCATATAGATATAATATATGTAACTTACACTTCGGTTACAGACTTTTAGCATAAATATAATAATTCTGGGTAGTATTTTTTTTATTTTAATGTTGCAGTTGTTAACATCAATCTGTCTGTATTTATAGTTGGAGAATCAGTAATGCCGAGGACACCACGGGTCCATAATTGGGTATTTGCCATGTATTTATGTTTTATTAAATTGCATATTAATAGGTTGCATCCAATCCACAAAACAGCTTTGACAGCTTATAAATTCGAAGAAATGGATCGTAAGGTGTATTATTAATACTAAAAATGTGAATATTTAAAGGGACCGCCAAAACGCGAACATATTAGCCGTGACGTCAGGTGTCTTGTAAATGGTCGCTTGTTTACATCTGGGGTAAGCGCGGCACGCGTCAACCTCAGCCCGTCAATTTATCAGTTTGTTGTTTGCGTTCATTTTGTGACAAGCAAATTAAAATACGCCAAGAAAAAGTGAAATACTTATGAGTTATGCCTTCTGAAGGCATGTTTATTGTTATGGAATTTGTGTACAGCGACGAGCGATTCCACGCGGCGGAGATGAGGAACGTAAAAGCAACAGCATACGTGAACTTTTTATCAAATTAACGTAGCATTGATAATTTGATCACAGTGGGTTGTTGGAAACATATTATTTGTAAAGAGAAAAATGTACCCTAAACTTGACATTTGTTTTAGAGGTCAGAATAAACATAAATTACCATTTATTTTCGGGGCTCGTTTCCGGTCTGGCTAACAGTCGAATATATGGGGAACAACATCGTTCTTTATTATAACATTTCCCTCTATCAGCTTAAATCGCATATAATTTTTCATATCCTCTTCAAGCTATAACAAAATGGAAACTGAATGGTAAACACTTATAACCCCAAAAAGAATAATAAAACTTACAGTAAGAATTAAGATGATCTTCACAACAGAAAAACAAACTTTGAGATTTTGGCATATCGCGTCTAGGGGCCTTAAACAACTTTTTCATACGTTGATAATCTCGAGGAACGGTTACAAAAATTTTGTTAGCTGTACTGACTCAAATACTTTTATAACCATGTACAAAACAACACTTGTTTTGTTTTCCATACATAATAGATGCTTGTAAAACGACACAAATCACTTTTTGGTGCGACCTGTTACACCGTCCKTTCAATAAACACCACACAAAAGCTTTTCCAAGACAAGACTGATACTACACCATTAAACAGCACGTTCCTCGGTAATGTTTACATGACACTTGACGTCACGAGTTGAATAACCTTGGATAGAAGCGTTTAGGCGGTGACTCCTAAGATTCGAATTTCAGATCTGAAATTCTCTACCTACAAATATTTTTTTTGTTTTTTAACATGGCGTACGATATATATGCACTTCAGGATTCATTTTACGTAATTTTCAAAAAAGTGATAATAACCAATTGAAATAAAAACTGCTAGCTTACGCATAATCGAATAACTTCCTTGACATATCAGACTTCTAAAAATTAAACTTTAACATAATACATACCTTTTCCGTAATCTCGTTACCTTTGATACAGTTTTATGCAAAGCACTCTTTTCACCTAAACTAAACCTAAAACATTAAAGTGTGTCTAGCGTTCGATGTCATCTTGAAAAATTTTCAATAATCTAGCAGGATGTCATGTTTCCTGTAGTGCAGATTTGTGTGGATGCTGTGATTGAGTCTTTTATTAATTAACGCCAGAAATTTTGATAAAGTTATTTGTTTGATTTCCACTAGGTTCATAGAATCTTGATAGGTGCCGTCAACGGTTGTTACACGTCCCTCACGTCACGTCACGTCGACAATAGGGAACTTGCATGACAATTTAATGTATTTTAAAACTACTAAAATCCGAAGATTATAACCGTAAAACTACCCTAGAAGCAAAAAAAAAGTTTTATTGTGCGTTATAATTCAATTACTAACGGTTAAAGTTACTGTAGAATTTAGAATTTGTCACGTGCCGGAGGACACCTTTCTATTGGTTGTGACGTCATACCGGGCGACTTTGCTCCGCCCACTGGWGAAACTGCTCCTCTGCGCGCCCGACCGAGTGTTTCAACGTGGACGAACGTGTTACCCGTGTTAGCTTTATTCTGCTTGTGTCTTTATGTAACGTCTGTTATTTTGTTGGATTATCTAACAAATAATATGACCGAGGCGGGTTTTAGCCTAGCGCAATCTGATAATTTGCCAACAATTGATGCCTTAATGCTGGCAGTACATATAAAAAATAATAAATGTTTGGCGTTAGCTGAGGTCCACGGAGTAAAAGCAGATCGGTAAGTACAGCTGATTTCGTTTGATTTTGTTCAAAGGTTATTAGGCAGTTATTTAATTTTCTTTATGAGGCATGAAACAATATTTAAGTTTTAAACAAAGGTATCGAAGAAAATATTTTCTATCGAAACATCAATTTTAATTGCAATATAGAAATGGATTTTAGGTTAAGCAGGCAATCATATGGCGACGCTGCTATCGGATGGGTGCAAGTAATAATATTTGCAAAATTAAAACAAAAACCACTCCGAAACAAAATGTTTGAGCGAAGCAGTACAAATCATTGAAAATACTGGAAGTAGACTGCCATGATTGTGCTGCATTATTAGGTAAATATAATTCGTTGGCAAGACTTGCATGAAAAGTAATATACTTTTGTTTTGCAGGTGGATGTAAGCATACTATTTGCGTTCGTAATCTGGATGCACCAAAGGAGTGAGGACCAACTGAAGTTAGTTGCTACTGTAAGAGAAGTGCAATGTCGAAGATTGGAACTTCTTTTAAATTTATAACACTTTCTGGCTTTAGAGAAAATACTTAAATCGGATGATGAAAGTGAGCAGTTTCTAAACGAAATTGTAACCAAAGGACTGAAAAAGCCAACTTTAAAAACATTATAAAACAGGTGAAGGTCTGCAAGATAAACTTGGCTTGCATCAGTTAATAATGCTCAAATATGTGAACTGAAATGGAAATAATTCTGCAGAAAGCTTACCTAAATTTTGTAAAGATAATATGTAAGACGAGTTTTGTATAAAAGCTGCAAAAAAAACAGTCAAGCAAACAAATAGTAATTTATGGTTTGAACTGCGATATGCCAGAATAACAGCTTTCAAACTATACACTGCAACTCATTGTCTCCAGAATGAGGGAATCTTTATTGAGCAAATTCTTGGTGTGTCCAAGCTAAAAGAGACGTCTGCTATGGCAAGAGGCAAAAGGCTAGAAAAGAGTGTTTTAAAATGCTTGGAAGAATTGTCGGGAGTAGAATTCCAACCAATAGGCCTCAAGTTCAATTCCGATCATCCTATATTACCAGGTGCTTCGCCCGATGCCATTGCGAAGAATATGTGATGGAAGTAAAGTGCCCTATGATTCACAAAACTGTGACAAATTATCTTATAAATAACAAAAAAATTACAGCATGGTACATGGTTCAGGTAAAGCTGCAAATGCATATCTTTAAAAAAACAAAGTGTTTGTTTTTCGTAACCGATCCTGATTTTGAAAATAACAGGAAGATTACACATATATTTGTGGATTACGATTTGGAATTAGTAAATAAGTTAATCCTGAAAGCAGAACAATTTTGGCCACACAACATATTTAAACAATTGTACGACTCTGCTATGCATAATTAAATACAGTTTTCTTGCAAACATGTCTGTTTTTATTCTGTGGAAGTGTGAATAAATGTTACAGATAGGGAATGTAACAAAATAGAAAACTCATTAATTTCTTCAATTGGATATTAATGATAGAGCTAATATATAGCTTTTCTTGTATATTAAACAGCTCCAAGTATGTAACCACTTTATTTTAAATATTGGGTAAAGGGCTTTTGGATAATATAAAGTCCACTTACATATGATTCGAATAAATTTTACAAGAAAATCTGACGATAGAATTAAAGCAAATTAAACATCTTGAACAATTTGAAAGATATAAAAATACTGATAATGTTACAACAAATTTGTCGTTTGCTCACTACTTATTTTTATACAAACACGCTGCTACTCTAAACAATTCAAAAACATTACAACTTTCTAACAAGTCTTCAAAACTAAATTATTTAGAAATTCTGGAAATATATAAAATTATTAATGACCAAAATTTTACAACTTTGAATGATTTTTGTAATTTTAGTTGCCCCAATTAACTGATTGTTCGATCATTAAAATCTTTGTTTTGCTGACATGTAGGCTACTTTTTGTTTGATGTCAAGTTTGTTTGCTTTTATTTAGACATCAGATTTTCTTGTAAAATTTATTTGAATTGTAAGGTGAATATGGGTATGGCCACATATTTACTTTGCTCTTCATTTAATTAAGTCTGGAAATAGAAATTACTGATTCCATCGTATGGCTTTCCAGGTATATGTAAACGGGTGCTTCATCTAACAGTTTACTTAATTTTATGCGAATCAGTTATATAGTTTTCGATTGGTAATTTTTTTATTTTTCTAGGTAGCTGTGGCCGAGTTACCCGCGATTTCGAGGTAACTGGACCACCCTCCTGTAGTATTTAGTCTGAAAGCATTATAAATGTTTCAGGGTAACTGGGCTATCCTCTATACTTTGAGGTACAAGTCAATAAACTCTTAACTTGACGCGTAATGGTTTCTAAAACTGGAAATTCTTTAGTGCGCTCATACCGCGGGTGTTAGCGAGGGTATCTAGGCAACAGATCACACGGACTGACGTCACAGCTAAGCGCGGCGACAGGCAGCCGTTTCAAATACTCATTTTGCGCGGCAAACATTTAATAATGAATTATTAATTAAAGGACCGTCCTAGATGTCTAAAATTTTAAACACGTAATTAAACAGTATTATAGATTATTTATATGCAATTTTTAAAAATAGTGCAAGTTGCCTATTCATTGTCGACGCGTAGACAATGGCATCGACGTTTCGACGTCGACTAATTTAGTGATGTCGACAACGTAAACAATGTGTGAACAATAATTAACTAGGTTACCATTTCGTTTGCTTCTTAAAAGAGCTCTAACACACTACGTCAGCATTTTCACTTCTTAAAGTGCAATATTTTATATTTAACACGCCAGTGTACACTTTTACGTGTGAAGAAATCAAGAGCACTAAATTAACAGACTACGCACACGCAACTGCAACCACACAAGCCTAACCTAACGTTTGAATCATAACCTCAGTTCTTGCCATTGTCGACGTGTCGATGTCGACAATGAAAGTCGACGCTAACAGCAACTTTAACAAAAAAAGGAGAGACTGGCTCTGTCTTTTGTGTTGCCGGATCAAACTTGAGACTAGAGTGGCGGTACCGTATAATATAGTAACCTTATTTTCCACCAAGCTCACTAAATCTGGACAGGTGCCGGCAACTATCTCTGTTATTGAAGGATTTAATAGCTATGATCATGGTTGCTAGGCAAAATTGTAATCCAGCAATAACACTCGCTACCCTATCATCCTGTCTTATATGTTTCTGGATCAAACTTGAGACTAGAATTGGCGGTACATTACAATGTAATTTTCTACTAAATATTTGAGCTAAGTAATATCTAATAATTTCATGCAGTACATATTAGAAGCAAATCACCAAGAGCAGTGAAAGAGTTAACGATTCTGATTCTACGTGGAAACAATTTAACCTTTTAAACACTACCTACAACGGTACGATTCATATCTTTCACGTGCATGTGAGATAAAATTCTCCATTCATGACATGAACATGCAGTGTGTCACTTTTATAAATATGAGGTATTAGGTTAAGGAACCGGTCGATTGATCAGAAAGAAACACGTCGTTTTATGTTTACGGTTATCATTACCCGTTTGTTAGGAATATTTGTATTAATCGTTACCAACTCTTAATTCCGGCTTAGCCAATTGCAATCGTTTATTACATACTTCTACTTCTAATGCAATCAAAACTTAAATTGTACAATTTTAATACCACCTTACTATTAATAGAACTAAACTGTAGAATAATGTGGAAAGAATTGTTTATGATAATTGATAATAATTCAAGGATTAAAAAAATACTACCTAATCTTGTTGCTTTTTGTTAATCTATTGAATTTTTTTTGTATTTATTGTTTGACTGAAGATGATGGGTTCTATGAAAGACCTAGTGCAAGTCCAAAATCCTTTTTAAATTTCTATAAAGCAGTATCAATACTTGCAATTCAAATCCAACATATTCAACAAAGTGGTGAATTAAGTAAACAGGAGAAATGGATCACACATTGTACCTTAAAACAATTAATAAAACCGTTTAAAGCAATCATCGGTATATTTAAACTGTTTTTTTTACTTCTTTCCTCAAAATATGACAGAAAACTAAGATACGGTTTACAATGTTATGTTGCATTTTAAAATACAAATTTGGTTTGTTACTCTTAAATTCAACATCCTCTATAAGTACTTTCTCCTACTATTACACTAAAAGTGCCTCCCAAATCCTTACAAAAAGGCACGTATGAATAGTGTTTTGCACATTAGCTGTATACATACAAATGTTTTATACACTACCTACATCTCTTTTACAAATTGCAAAAAAATACAAATTTCAGAGCATGCCATTACAAAATTTTTAAATTACCAATGTATGCAAATCGCCACTAATCCTATATTACAACAAAATAGAAGTTTATAACTTAGGTACCAGTATAAAAATTCTAAATTTCCCTGAGATTGCTTCTATCTCACACTTGCTCTCTCATTTACTTCTAGGTACATGTTCTTGTCTGGCTTCTCGGTTGTTTTTACCAACATTGTGTAACATATCTGAATTAATTAACGTTTGATACAATCTTGTTTTTCTGCACCAAGTGTAAATGTCATATTCACAGATTAACGAGTTTTCACCGTTTTGTTTGTCTAATAACCAAAAAGCAGTGGAAATATAATAATAAACTATTAAATCTCCACTAAGAAAAACTATACAGTCCACTCCAAACTCACCATTTTTCGGGCCAAACGAACCAGATATCAAGACCTGGCTTGAAAACGTCGAAAACAAATGAAGTATACAGGGCAAAAAAAAAGATTTTCAAAAAAAACCGATTTTGAGTTAATGGCGCGAAACCATAGCTAAAATACAAAAGAATCAGCGTGGATATCGAAACCAGACAAAAATGAAGACAGTAACAAGCTACAGAGATATAGAAATATTTGACACACTGGGGAAAAAAGATGAGTGTTCTATAAACGATCCATGAATCCAGGTGCTTATGGAAATTATCGATTAAATCAGTTTTTCGCCTCTCAGGAAAGTGAACACAACTATTGTTTTGATAGGTATCGCCGTAGTTTTTGTAGCTTGGCAGTAGTTACAAAAAGGCAGCACAAAGAATAGAAAAGCTAGCACACTTTTGTATAGTGAAGTAGAGTTTAGTTGTAGAGTGTAATATTGTGTGGCAACTTGCAATGGTTGATCAAAATGTAAAACAGTTGTCATCGTGTTCGACATATAACGAACCTTCCATTACTTTTGTTGTCATACCGCCCAAACAGAAGTTACAAAATCTTGATGTACTTCCTGTTGGTCAATTTCATTTGCCTGTACAAAAATACAAGGAAGGCATTCCAATATATTTCAAGAAGAACCAAAACCTGCAGGATCTCCAGCGAATTTGTGAAAATTTTTATGCAGACACATATACTTTTAAACCGCTGCAAAACGGTATCACAAGTATTTTTTGTTATGAGTAGTTTTTTTATTTTATTTTTTTTCTTGACTATATCCATATGTTGTAGTTTCCTAATAATATACGCCATTTCCCGATATTGTGAAAGATTTATCCCTGCGTTTATGGTGTTTTGCTTATGCGACAATCTTCCTTTTCACTTTTCTCTTTCATGGTAAGTAGACATGTATATGTATTGTTTAAAAAATATGTGGAACTTTTATTACACTTTACAACATACGAAAAGCTTAGAGGTCTTGAAGGTTTAAAAATTATTTTTCTCGAAAACCACTTTTTAGACATTAATCTTTTTGCCCTGTAACCTTCAAATGAGGACTCTACTCTTCAACGAATTTGAACATAGCCTGACTTCATTGATGTTCTGTAAACGTCACCCACAGTTTTCAGTCATACTATACACTACACCTAACTAATAAAAAACTTACAAGTACATGTTCACAAAATCTTTTGTTTTCTACAGAGTCCTTAATTGGCATGAGTGATTTTCCAAATAATCAAACGGTGTTCCATTTTAAAGGGCAATTTGGCCAGTTTTAAGAATTTTGCCGCCAACATAGACCCCAAATGGTGCTGAAAGCAGTTGCTCTTACTTTCACACTGTTCTACTGTTTACACTCCGGCAGTCTGTTCTGTTATAGTCAATTCCCTCGATATTCCTGCCTAAAAGGCCAAACAAGGACGAAACTAGTCGTGAAATCCGAATGAATCGACAAGAGCTGATGATATTTAATTCATCTCGCTCACCGACCTAATGCGATCGCTAGGACCTAGCTCTAGGTCATAAGTAGCTACCACAGTCATTGGCCGCCTAGTATGCAAAAACGTTCCGCGTTCCGTCTAGATCGCGCTGAGGGCGCTTACTCTCGATCTGTTATGGTCAMTTCTTTCGGTATTCCGGTCTAAAGAGTCCAAACAAGGACAAAACTAGTCGCGTGATCCGAATGAATCAACCAGAGGAAATGTTATTTGTTTCATCTTACTCAAAAAGAGCTTTTGTGTGATAGCTAGCACCCTGCTCTGTGGTTACCACAATCGTGACCTGCCTAGTGTGCAGAGGTCTTGGATCGCTCTGAGGAAGTTTGCTCTCACTTTCACACTATCCTGGCATAGTTTTTAAAATGCTTAAGTGATTATTTAATGATTCAAATCTGTTCAAGAATACTGATTCTAAAGATTCATTGACCCACTTCCCTTCTAATAAAGATAATAAAAAAAAACTAGGACTAGTAGGACCAGTAATGTAAAACCCAAAATAATCGTGCAGATTTACTAAATGTAAAAACTCTCAGCAATCAAAGACTGATTCTCTGCTGTAATCTTAAATATCTACATATCCATGCATTTTCTGATGCAAGCAAATTATGTTATGCTTCGTATAAATTCATCATAGGGCAAGTTGAAGTCATTCTAAATTCAAAACTTATAATTCTTTAATCTGATCAATCCACAACACCATTTCCATTCATTTTCTAGCGGACGATTCGCCGACAGCGAACCGTCTCTACTTGTAGTGAAGCAAAAGAACTTCAGAAATTTCCAAATGTTGCAAACAAAACAAAGACAATGTCACCAAACCAAGCATACACTGTCGAAGCTGGATCGAATCCTACCTTTCCTTCACGATGGCTCAGCTCCACCGATAGCATGGAAAAGAAGTAGACCATCCTGAGCCAGACGACGACATTCGAGCTGTATCCATAAAGACTGGTTCAGCAGTCATTGAGCGATAGCTGAACTGATGACAGAAGTACACTAGTTCCATTTTGATATGGACACGCCTTAGGCCAGTAATGACTCATCTAGCAGTAGCTTTACAAATTACGACATACGGTCCGTAGTAGAGAGATCTACACTTCAGATTGCCCGGTCATTTGGTGAAAATTGGTAATGCGTCATCTACCAGTGAATTTACGAACTATGACATAGCTTGGTCGGTAAGTATAGAGATCTTACATTGCCAATTACCCAGTTAGCTTTTGGGCCCAGTAAAGTAATTTAACTTTGAAAGATTAATCTTTGTCATTCATTTTAGATAAAAGTTAATTACCTCCTCTACCACGTATTTCAGATATACATATCTACGTAAAACTTACGGGTGTATCAAGGATACAGCTATCAGTGTTTTTTAGATTGTATATTCTGTACGATTGAAGACTATTGTTTTGAAGAGAACGACTTACGTTACATTTATTAAATTACCCTAAAACTATGCAAAAAGATATAAAAAATTATCAAAATCCACCTACAAACTATTCCTTATAAGAGGGGGGGGCTGCAAAACGACCCTTGCCTTCAACAAGCACACCGTCTCCAGAAAACGAAAGGAAGAGGGCGAAGTGGAAAGCACTTAAACCCCGATCCTTTGCGCAAGCGGCGAATGCGAAGCTGAGGGGGGGCAATAGCTGGGAAGAACTTCCCAGCTGAACTTCTATCGGCCAAGCAGGCGGCCGACATTGAACTGTCCATGGAAAGGAAGATCGATGATCTTCCTGAGGGCACTAGAATGCCCCGATTTGATGAGTTCAAGTGGTCTGAGCAGGGTGTCATCCTGATAACCTGCGCGGACCAGGAAACTAAAGACTGGATTAAATCCAGTCTCTTGGAATTAGGGTCGGCAACCGCTCTCATATTTCTTGAGAGCGAGCAGATTCCTAATTCCTATCATATGGGTGTAGTGGAAAGTAGCACTTGTAGGTTCTGCTCAGAAGAGGAGGAAACTCCGATCCACCTCCTTACCAACTGCGGACCGCTGGGGGGCAAAAGGTTTGGAGAATTTGGGTCTCAATTTATTAAGACTGAAGATCTTTATAGATTACCTTGGAAAGAGATACTGCACTTCTTTGAGAAGGCAGGACTCTTCTACGGTGCGGGCACAATGGATCGAAAGGTCTAAGTGCAGCGCCCCGCCCCATTTGCAGGGTCACACCGCAGAAGATAGAATAGAATAGAATTCCTTATAAGAAAGATGTATATGTAAAGCCACTTCAAACATATTTTTTCATTTCAGTTTCTGTTTTTATTCTGTCATGTAGAATGTAGTATCCCTTACCAGGTTATGATAGATGTACACTCATCGCACTAGGGTGGTGCTATTTTATCACTTAGACTGATTTTGATTGGTTTGACGATGCTGTTTGCTCTTTTTGGGGAAAAGGTGCTGTATAATTTTGTACCGACGTTGATACAATACCATTTAAATAGATCACTTGCAAATTGCTTATCATTTCCTTCAGTTCTTTACCTGGAAACTATTCCAGAAAAAAATCTTGCGGTTCATGGGGTTTTGGTGTGTAAAGTGCAATCCTTGCAGTCCTTTACTAATCTTTCGGCTTCATTATATCTTAAGTCACCAAATTCTTCTCAATTGGTTTTTCACTGCAACGATTGTAGACGGGCTCGTGCTATATTTAATACACGTTAAAAAGATTTTGTTAAGACAACTATTTTGTTTTTTCCTACAGCAATATCGTTACCCCGTAACTCTTAGTAAAGAGCTTGCTAAATCATCAAAACTTATTTCCGTTGATTGGTATTCAAATTAGTTTTCAGTCTTACTAGTACCTGATAGGTTTATGTGTGGTATATGTATCTTCGTTGATGATACCGCAATAAAACATATTTATATATCTTTTGATTAACACCTTTTCTTTCGGTTAGTTAATTATTACATATTTGCGCAAGTCAAATGCTTTCGACTTAACGGTCATGTTAAAAGATCAATCAGCAAAACTATACTGATCTGCGATGTGCAGAATTTTGTTCACGTTCTTTATTTTACAGAGGTTATAAGGTATCAATTGAAGTATAACCAAAATAGAATTAGACTAACCTGGTCTTGAAGCAATATACTGTGTATTTAGGACTTGATTGAGGACAATACCAAATGGTAGGTTTAAAATCATGCAATAACTTGAGCAAAATTAGGCGTTAAAAATCCCTAAAATTAGAAGGACCATAATTCCGATTGGGAGTAATTTTTAAGTTGACGCATAAGGATGAGGTTTATAATGTTTATTCTTTATTTTAACTAAACCAGCACCTTAAATTATTACAATTTCAGGTATTGCTTCATGACTAGGTTCTTCTTATTTTAAATTTTGGCAATGGCAATTATTAGTTTCTCTACCTGCGGCGCAATACAACTTTATTTTCATCGTGTACCTGTTCACAACTCGTTTACATTTTAAATAGTGTAAGCACCCGAAACTTCCCTAAAAACGCTTCGGTCAATTCATTAAAAAAAAAGATCGCAGTTACTCAACTGTACAGTGTACATGTTTTAATATGAAATATGATTACGTAATCGAAACGTGGAATTATACGAACTGGTTTTATTGGACGTTACAGCTTAAAAGCTGTATAATATTCTTTTAATCTAAGGCAATACCCGGTCTAGTTCAACTTCATTTTTCATATTAATTTTATTGGCACTAGGCAGTGGGAGTTCAGAGACACTTTCCTTAATTAACCATAAAATGTGTACGTGCGTATGACCGTTGCCGAAGTGGTTCGATATTTTAATTTCCATAATTCATCAGTAATAAAGTAATAGGTCTTCTGTATGCCATACTTTATATAACCCCACTTATCACATTGCCATAACACGTACGCCCACAGGATGCTTTATTTAGAGTTAAAATAGACAGTTTATCATTATCACGGCGCAGACAAATCCATTAACTGCAAATTAACAAATTTAAGTCGGATTAAGAGCGTGCACATGCATTAAAACGTTATCAGTTTGAATTCATTGATCTTATAGGTTGTTGTGAGCATGCGGAGGAGAAGAAAACAAACTTTATTAATTCTGAAATACAGGGTGATCAGAAAGTTCCCGGACTCATGTTTTAAATTTAAATTTTTGTTACGTTTCTGGCATTATGTGTTATTAAAGTTTAGCTTATTTTGTAACCTGTGAAATTCTGTACAGGCTTCGTGGATTTATTTTGTTAAATTGTTTTTGTGTTTTAAGCTATAAGTCGCGAAGCAAACCGTGCTGTAGTGGTAAAATTGTTCGAATCGGGAACGTCGCCAGCTGACATCGCAAAACTTCTCCTCATAGCTCGAAGTACAGTCTATGACGCTATAAATCGCTACAAGGAGACTGGTACGACAGCAGACAGACTTCGAAGAGGATGACTGGGTCATTACGACGACTCCTCAGAACTTCAATAAGCTCCGATGTTGAAAGAAAAGAAAGATGGCGTAGGAGGCGAAGTTAATGCGCGAATCGGTTCGTTTGATGGTTCCAGATAAGCTAAAGCTTTGCACGTACAAGCTAAGCTAGGAATGGGCCATTACTTGGACGAGCGAATGAAGCGCGTACGGCTCGAAATTGCAAAATGCCTTTTCAAAAAGAAGACCTTTTTTGCCGATTTTGTTCACTAATGAAAATGTTTTCACGATTGAGCCCACCGTCAATCGCCAAAACGATCGTGAACTTCTACAAAAATCGACAGGTATTACTCAGAAATTTCTGCTCTTTCAGACTAACAATGATTTTTTAGAAAAGAGCCCGGTTCAGCGACGCCACTTCTCGAAATCAGTCATGGTATGGGCGGGAGTATCGAAAAATAGGAAGACGCCGTTGGTTTTCGTCGAGCCCGATGTCAAGATCAACGCTGCAACCTACCAGCAGCGCATTTTGAAGGATATGGTGATCCCTGGAGCAAACGGCATTCAAAAATTGCCGCTGGACGCTTCAGCAGGACTGGGCACCGGCTCATTTTGCACGATCCACGATGGATTTTTGTAAAAACCACGGAATCGACATTTGGGGCAAGGACTTATGCCCCTCCAACTCGCCCGACTTCGCGATTTGGTCGATCCTGGAACAAAAAGCCTGCGCTTCAAGCCACGCCACGATTGAGTCCCTAATGCGCGATCTTCAAAAGGCGTAGGCCGTTTTCGAAAGCGTCTGAAGGCTGTGTGGGGGCGGATGGCGGGCACTTCGAACATGTCCTCATGTCGTTGCTAAATAATAAAGTTACCGTTAAAATAGGTTGTCCGGGAACTTCCTAGTTACCCTTTATAGCGTGTGGCAAGCTTTCTTTGTACCTACTGAATGTTTAGGAATACTCAGGTTATTTAGAATTTGAAAATTTGTTTTTGAGTTATGGATCTTTTATTTAAATTAATTAAATTGCTGGACTCCCATTACACCCCATGTAGACGCCAATCTGCTGGTTTGTAATTTTTATTAATGAAATAGACTGCTTATGATTTCTAAAGTGACTTATTAATAATTTCACGCCGGTTACAAAGTTAAAAAAAATGATACTTGCAATACTCGACAATGTTTTGTATTCAGCACATTAACTATGAAGGAAAACAATTAGAATGAAAACTGTAAGCTAAAAGGTAAGTCTTCATTTATTTTTAATTTTAATTACACTGATGAGGTTCTTCATCGAAGCATATAAAATATTTGGTTGCTTCACCAGTTGGTTACAATTTCTAGCACTGAAAATAATAACAATTTTTATGTAACTGATTTCATCTTAAAAATAGACTTCTTTCACATTTCTTAGCTCTGAAAAACTGTTTTTTGTTTTGTCGATCCTTGGTCTGACATCTTTAGGACAATATGTGATCCTCGATAACAGGCAGGGAAGCAAGCATCAAATGCTTGTTTGTTTAGCGATGATCGATGTATTCGTGATTCTTGTTACAAGTCAAAGAGGTTTTATCTACGATTTTGTCAGCGACTCTTTTTGGCTTTGAACACAGGTGCGTTACGTTTTATTTTATTATTCCGCTTGATGCTCTAGTTTGACACTCGGAAGTTAGGATATATTCACATTAAAAAAGAACATGAATTTGTATCATCTAACCGACCATGTCATTTTGTCTCAAAACTGGCAATCAATGATCATATTATCTGAATCTGTAGTCTTGTGGTACCACAATTACACTGAATATTGTATAAAACTTTATTAAATCACGAGACCCAAGCGCCGCTTAGTCTAATTAACGTATTCTTACGTGATTCACAAGTTCCAAAAATAAATGCTTCATCAGGTTCGCGTTTAAACATGTATCAAGCAAACCAATTATTTTTTTTACAAGATACCGGGATGTATAATTTGGTATTTTATATGACGTATTGGATATTGGAGATGTTTTTGCTGGAGATTCACCTGCAATTGCCGCTCCATTTTCAGTACGTGTACCTTTTATCGCGCAATTTGGGCATTGCATTGGCGCGAAATATGTCCGCTTTTACCGCAAGAGGTGGTTGTAACACATCAGGTCGTCACAATTTTAAAGAGATATTTGTCTCTTTAGGAGTTTCTTTAGTGGCTGCCTAGCTCCACTTTACACGACTGTTTGACCCGAAAGTCACGGCGTACCCAGTGATTGGAAGTAATTCAATTACAAGCAATGAATTACTGTAATTCAATTACTTTTCTTAGTAATAAATAATTATAACGAATTACTTTTTTAAAGTAATTGTAATGAAATTTCAATTACAATTACTTTTACTTGCAACGCAATTTTTGACAGTTTTGACTTTACTAGTCTGAAGCCGCCTGAGATCTTCAGCTCGTCTGAAGAGTTGAAAAAACAACGAATACTGTCACGGGGTCGAGCTGGCCAGCCAAAATAGATAGTCGTTAATTATTATTATTATTATTATTATTATTATTATTATTATTCTAGCCACTTTTCGTCATGTTTTGATAGATTTCTGCCTTTGAAGCCTCGCACATCCCTGCATTTCGGAGAGAGATGGCTTTGCGCCCATAGCTCCAGCTTATAAATTGATCATATAGATGGCACCATGCACTTTTGTACTCTATTTTCAGTTTACATCATACCTACGGTTGAGTACTTGGGATGCCCGTCTGCGTTGATTGGCAAGCTGGCATCCTCGTCTGAAGAGTTGAAAAAACAGCGCAACCGGTCACGGGGTCCCCCTTGACAACTAAAACAGACACCCGTTAATTATTAAGCGGTATAGCCACTTTTCGACTAAACTTTTGTTACATTTTTGGGTTCGCCAGTAACAACACACCAGGGTTTCTCAGACTCATCCGCAATAGCTTTTGACTTATGGAAATTTATTTATCAAAATAGAGTCGGGCGTAGGCTTACAGAGAAGGTAACTTAAGAACCGTTCAAGATATCTTAACCAATTTTTTCCATCGCCTACTAGGATTTTTTTTTAATGTCAGCATCGTTATTAATTTCGAAATTGTGTCCTGTATCTAAAACAGTGATGGTAACTTGAGGGAAAATTCCTACAAGTATGGAAAAAATCTTGCTGATTTTAAACTGTGAGGGAAACGGGGGAAAATTAAAAAAACTGCATAATGTAGGGAAATTCCAAATTTAACATTTTTTGATACATGGCATTGCATTTGTTTAAAACTTGAATTTATTGCCAATGAGCGAATAGTAGTTGTTTAACTGTAACTTGACGAATGCTGTTACATAGCGTTTGAGGCTTGAAATATGTTAAGTCCCTAGATTGATGAACAGACTATTACACTAGACAAGAACAAGATATGCAATTTGCAATCGAGGTTGACAGACTGTTTAATATTAAGTTTTAAGTTTAACATTATTGCTGGCTATTGGAAAGTTCTAGTTTATGTATTAAATTTTTAGAATGCCGCATGATGATATTATTTAAAAAAAGTTAAATATAGTGTTAAATAMCATAAAAATTGCTTAGGTATTTATATTTTACTTAGATATCCAATTACAGTTTGGGGGTGGATTAACGTTAAGCAAAATGTTTGAGGGCTCTGTCATTTATTTATTTTAGAATGTTTTAATTAATACATAGTGAAAAACTTAAACATGTACAATGAAAAACATTTAAAATACAAGTAAAATTGCATTGTAGGGAAAAAAGAGGGAAAATTTCAAGTTACAGCGGGAATTTGTAGGGATTTTATATTATATAGAGGGAATTGCAGTTTTAAAGGTTACCATCACTGATCTAAAAGATAGTTTGCGTTTGCAAACAGTAAATAATTTGGCGGCAACCTCCAAGATCTTAAATGTTCTTTTCTTGTTTCAAATTTCATAAAGTTGTACTACCTAGATATATACGGTTGCAAACTTTGCATCGTAATTTATACAACTCAATATCCATCATAGGAACTGTATCTTTATTATTAAAAAGCTTTTTTTTTCAAAATTAATGTGGGTTAAATTAATGTATTTTCTTTATTTTTTTTCTAATCTTGTTGATAATGTTATCGACGTAAGAAAATGAATAATAATTTGATTAGACTACATACTACAATATGCGTTGCAAGAAAATTTTCATGTATTATTTTTTATATAGTTTCTTATTTATCAACTACTCAATTCGTTATTAAATTGGTGTGATTTAAAGATACGTTTTTTAATCTATTTAAATTACTGTGTACGAGTAAAACACCTATTTTATGTTGCCATTGATGCCAAGACGTGCTGTATAATAGATATTCCGCTATAGTATACGGGTTTCTAAATATATTAAACTCAGTTTTAGAATTCACTTTTCTAATAACATATCTAAAATAATTAATTTGTTTTCATTTTCAATTTCTAAATCAAGTAGAATATTAGATTTGTTAGCGTGCTGATGGTTGACAAAATTTTTTATTTCTTTAAGTTATCTGTTCAAATATCTATAATATAGTCTACATATCTTTCGTAAAATAAAATTCGATTTCTGTTAAAATTTTAATCATTTATGATATAATAATTGTATCCGTAATTGTCCATATACATATATACCAGCCAAACCGGACGACAAAAGACTGCCCTGCCCATTGGTAGAGAATCTTGCATGTAAGTTGGGATATTGTCTAATACCAGGGCGAATGCAGTTGTAATAAATCATTTAGCTGTTTCGTTTAATACATTGCTGTTATAAAATTGTTCATTCAAAATTGATAATGTTTCAATAACTGGAATATTTATATGTCTACAGATCAACGTTGATGTTGCATTATACAGGAGATACTGATCAAATGAAATTGTAAACTATTATTTTCTTTGATATATTCGTTTAATTTTTTGTAAAAAAATATCTAGATTTTATATAGGATACCACAGGACGTATGGGAATTATTGGTATTGTGGTGTCTGGTGCAAATTGTATCTTTAGTTTAGGAGTTATCATTGATTTCGTTGATGTAGTGTTGTTTTACTTTTTGTGTAAAATTGTTTATGGGAAATTTTATAATTATATATAATTAATAAAGAGACTTGAAACAATTAAGGGTATGTCGACATACACAAAGAGTTAATGTAATAGATGTAACATGTAAATTTTTATAGAAAACGATAATTATAATAGTAATTATAAACACAAGGGGAAGTAACGGTCGATTACCACGTAGACTTGAAACAATTATGAGTATGTCGACCTAGGTTTGAACACAATGAGTACTCTTCTTTCTTAGCTAAGCTTTCGACTTTATTTCTAAGTCTTCAGAGCATCTACAGTAAGCATAATTGTAGCATTTAAAAAAATAAATGTTTTAAATTTTGCTTACAGAAATTTGAGATTAAGTGTACATAGTGTTATTACATGTAAAGGTATTTTCCAACAATATTAGTAGTGTTGTCTTCCTCACGAACAAAGTTTGTTAATCAGGTGATTAAATTCAACGAAATTACAAACACTGTAAATATCCTTCAGTCAAAAAAACTTTACATATGTCAAAGCTGCAACAACTCCCATCAGATATGGTACCAACATTAAAAATTACAAATATGTATGCAATAATTACCGAATATAGTCCTTGTAGTCCTACGTGAACAGGCGACAACAAATACGTGTAAATATTACTTAAATGTTGCGTATCTGACTTTTTATTAATAGTATTGTTGGTCCTGGTTATGTGATACATCTCCAGGATCAGCCTTTTGTTAGTATTTACCATAGTTCTACTTCTAAAATTTTGACATCATCCCAGCCTATTGAGTGGTTGTTACTTAGCACATGAGTGGCTAGTGCACACCTGTCTCCTTTTTATATATGTCACTTTTATTATTATTTTTTTAAATGTTACAATTATGTTTATTGTAGACGCTCTGAAGGAGACTTAAAAATAAAGTCGAAAGCTTAGCTAAGAAAAAAGAGTACTCATTGTGTTCAAACCTAGGTCGACATATCCATAATTGTTTCAAGTCTACGTGGTAGTCGACCGTTACTTCCCCTTGTGTTTATAATTAATATTATAATTATCGTTTTCTATAAAAATTTACATCTATTTATGGTATAATCGATCCTAGCGAGAATAACTAGCGTATTGCCAATATCAGCCTTAGTATACCCACATTTCAGATCTTTGGTTTTGGTTTTTGCTTTTACATGAATCATTATAATACTATTAAAATTACCCTTGAGTTTGTTGTGATTGTAGGGATTTTCGTAGCAAATTATTCTTCACTATGCATTCTTGTTTGCGCAGTCCGATCTATGACGTTATCAACTTCCACGGTGAACTTTTCTATTTTGCTTTTATGGTGGAACTTTAAGTTGAGGCAGACGTTTAGTGCATGATGTTAACAGATTCATTTCTTCTTTGGTAAACGATGTTTAAAACTTCTCCGTAGAAAACATGTGGTGTGTTTTTGACTGTATTCGTGTCCGTGTTGCAGCTTTTTCCATGATATTTTCCTTTCCTTCACTCTTTTTGTTGTTATGTTACGAAGTTAACCGTTGAACCTATACAGCGATTTAATTTCCCGAAATCTCATCCATCCCTTAGATAATTACATAGACTTTTCAATCGCAAATCTATATTGTTTAATTTGCATTATGATTTTCTAATTTCGTATTTAATGATTTTTTTGACTAATCAGTTTTTGCACTTACTCCTATTTATTAATCGGCTGTTGTTTGGAGTTAAGTTGCATTTTAGGCACATTTGATCTAGTGAGTTTCGCTTGTCTATGCTTAATCTTTTATAGTTTTGTGTTAGAGTGACCAGACTCGCCATGTTTATAAATAGTAAATTGACCTCACTTTGGTGTATTAAAGTATTATAATTATATATAAATATAATAAAGCCTTTTGATCTCCAACTTTGGAAAAGGATCTTTTTAGTATTAAAGATATAGTTCCTATGATAAGATAAATGTCGGGTGTATACATATTACGATTCAAAGACTGTAACTGTATACGAGGATACATAGGTAGAAAGTTTAAAAATTTTAAAACAAGGATAAAAGAAATTTTAAGATCTTAGCGATTAGCACATAATTATTCATGATTTGCAAACCATATTTTAAATGCAGGCGATAATTTCGAAATTGATATCAATATTGATACTTTATATTGAGCAAAAGGGCATATTACTAAATTCAATCGAAATTTTAGAGATAATCAGATCCAACAATTAATGTCCTGGTGAAATAACACTAAATTAAAAATGCCGAAAATTGGACAAAGTTCACTGTAAGTTCCATTAATTGTAAATTTAATGTAGTGTTGAATTATGCCTTTCTTTTTGGACCCTTTGGTTCGATGCTGAGGTAACTATTCGCCTCGAAACCAATCACCTTATAAAATGGAAGGGATTTGGAGTTCAAAAGACTTTGTTATTCTTATATATATTTTTTATCATCTGAAAAATCTCAAGMCGCAAGCTGCGCAAAGGTTTCATGGTCTAGTTAGAAAAAAATCAATACTCCAAATAAACAACCTAATGAATTACTGCAAGTGATAACTAATTGAAACAAAAATAATTTTTATAGACAATAATTGCACATCTTTTTGCATAAATACATATCGAACTGGAAACGTTAAGTATACGAACCGCTTTTGTATTTCGCTTATTATTTACGTTTCCTAATTCTGGAATAAGGAATTCCATTTCCTAGTTAAATTAAAATCAATTACTAATCAGTTCGCAGTTAAACATATCCTCCCTATAGTTTACATGTAAGCAACGACGTGCAGTCACCACTACCTGCAACGTGATTTCCATTCATTACAGAAATGTGCTGAAGCATTTGTCGCGATTCCACGGGTGGGGAGTGGGGTCCTTTTCTCACACCTGTCGCGAGGGGGGGTACATATATAATCTGGTGTCTTCGGCAAAAATTAATAACACCTTATCCATCATTTGTGACAGTAACAAAGTTAAGTTACAGTCCGGTGTGCATGTGAAATTCGGAACAAAGGATTACACCTAACCACAGGTAGTTACATGCATGTTCTTTTAAACCGTAACTTTCGATATTTCGGTTTTATTTACCGACAAATTATTGCAACGAATAAGTCAAACACGCAAATATTTGTCTATTATTATTAAACAGAGGACTTGTCTTCATCATCAAGGTATGGATTTACCTATTTTTGCATTTGGTCTACCTAATTCCTGTTTAATTACTTTATAAAGAATCCGATTAAAACAAAATTATTTTGTTTAACCATCCTTGTCAACGAATAATATCTGCTTGCTTTTATCAAAAGTTTATTTTTTTAATTCATTGTTTACAATTATATGCAAGCCCTTTATTTACTTTGCTAATGTACAGGTCTACAGCCACGCAAATTGAAATAGTTGGAAAGCTTTCGACGATTTATCCATTTATTTTAAACCCTTGTGATTCAGATTACCTAAATGTCATATTTACTTATTCATAATGATATACTAATGATGTACTGAATACTTTGATTCATATAATATTCACTTCGTTCACTTTCGATTATATTATTTCAATATCTGTATAAGACTATCTATTCTAGACTTTATGGAGAATTAAGGTAAGAAAAGTTAAAACAAAAAAAATACAAAACTAGGAGTATCTAACCAGCATAATTTTGTAAAATTGCTACAATCACAACACTGGAATGACGAACTTTTCATTTAAAAAATGCTTGTCATCCATGATATCAAAACAGAAATGGCATACTCAAATCTATGTTTCACTAGCGAAACGTATTGAAGTTGTATGTGAGTTATTTAACTACTGATTTTACAAAAAGTAATAACTAACCCCTACTTAAATTCGAATTTATTTCGATATCATTATATACCTAATCAAAGGTACACAACCCTCACTTATGCTAATAAATAGTAAATAATATCGAAATACACTAAACTGGACAAATTGCAACAACTTTTGCAATTATTTTATTGACAAAGTTCATAGCTGTATGCAGGGAGTAACAGTTTTAAGTTTTTATCGTCCGAAAAGAATAATAATAGTAATAATAAGTTTTTGCAATAAACGCATTTTTGCCTTCATTTCTTTGAAAAAAGMAGAGAAAAAGTATGTTKTGCATAAGGTGTCCTATTCATTTAAAACCGACTGTAAAGCAAGATATGCTTATAATATATAAAAGAACTACAGAACACAACATATTTACTTGTAATTTTTAGATTAACATGTTTATACACTGGAAAATTTGAAAGCGAATCATTTTCTCATTACTTATAGTAGTCTAGTCGCAATTAAGCACATTATTTTTTTTATTCAACAAAAGGTACTGGCCGTGTTCATGAGAATACCTAGTGGAAGAACTTAGAAATAAGTGATAAAAGCAATTTTTAGTGTATTTCTGAAAGCCATTAGAGTAAGTTGCGTTTCGCTCTATCTACTAAGGGAAAAAATAAAACTAAGTAAATCTGTGACATCAGAATATATTATATTATATATTACCTATATTAAACCTGCAATCATCAGCGCATCAGTAGAAAATGTATACAGACTGTTCCCATTTCCTAATAAATTACCTTACGTATTAGTATTGCTGTTGAAAGTATGGTCACTTTGTTAGCTATACACGTGAATCAACTAGTAAGATGCATAACTATCTATTAATTTTTGAGTGAGAGAGTAGGTTGTCAAAAGAGGTTTAAATTAACACAGCTAAACTTTGATATGGATATTGAAAAAAATAAGCGTACTTGGTACCTAGCATTCAAATAGGTATATTTTCAACATTTACCCTATGCTTCTATAAATATGAGGAATAAGAAGGGAATAAACAATGAAAGCATTTTTACATTATATGGTATAACTAAATTTAATTTTTGATTATACATTGCTGTAAGTTGAAATTAAGACGACACAAGCTTTGTAATTCTGACACATTAAATTGTCACAACAAACATATTTCAAATTAAAAGTTGAAAGTAAAACAATTCAGCAATGCCACACCAATTAATCACACTATTCCAAAGGTTTCAAAATTAATGAATATCAACAAATTGATTTTCCATCAGGTATGTTTGGTTTTTCTTATATCAAAGGAAATTTGTTTGATCATCATGTGAAATAATTTATGCAAACGTCATTCAGATACTGCCACGTTAACTATCAGTTAGGTTCCCACATTAGCAAAAATAATTCAACATGTTTACAGGAAAAGAATTGGTTGACATGACTGTCTTGATGAATTTATTTCATTATTATCATTCATCATTCATATATCAGGGAGGATGGAGTATCTCCTCCCAGAGGTTGTGAGCAGACGCTCCTGCTAACAATATTCAATTTTATCTCTCTAAAAACTCGTCTATATATTTTAGTTGCCAAATTTTTGTGTAATATCGTTCGTGGTAGGATTGACTGTTCATACCTGTTACAGAAGCTCAGTTTTCACGTGCCAGGTGGTGTCAAACTTTTTATTGCCGACAAATTTATACAAATGCCATGTGCAGATCGCCAATTACTTTTATATGCGAATTAGTTAACTCTCTTCCAGTTGATTGTGATATCTATTTCGATGTTATGTCAAAAATAGCTAATGCAATTGTGTAATATTTTAATGTATACTACACATACACATACACACATGCGTGCAATGTTTCTTCTGTTTCCTGTAATTGGGTGAATTCACCTGTTGAAAATTAATAAAATTATTATTATTATTATTTGAAATATACACGAGTAACTGTTTCTGTTGAAATTACAAAACTAAAACTCAATATAAAAGCATTTTCACCAAAAAAACAACAAAAGCATTGATACCTAAGTAGGCAGAACTCTTAAGAACCTAAAAATCTTGTTTTGTTTCCAGTTCTATAAGAAAAAAAAACAATGATATACTGTTAACAAAATAGATCGAGAGCTACATTCTTAAGATCAGATTTTGATATTTATCATATGCTGCTGCTGAAAAAGTCCGATAAAGATATAAATAACCATCTGATATTAAATAATTATGTCGTCTACATCTAAGAGTAGTACACATGATATTATTGCTATTTTTTGCTCTTGCAGCTGAAGGTTTGTCGTTTTGCCGTTTTCAAAATATTCTTTTGTTGTTGGAAATGTACAACATTTTCTAAAGGTACATCTATTTACAAGAACTAATTACGTCAGTAGTCGGTGAATGATTAGTTATAAGTTATAACAAATAATTATTAAACGGTTGACATTCATTCAGCCATTATCAATATATAAAAGATATGTATTTTATATATTGTATATTAGGTATCATCTTATGACGTTTACAGTACCACATTCAATATTTTAAGAGTCATTTTAGCTAAATCTGGACATACCTAACACGATTTTTTAAAATTAAATCATTTAACTCTTTATTATAATACCATAAAAAGAATAAAAACGAAAGAGTGAGCGACGAATAACAGAATCTGTTAGTTTCTACACAAGCTATAATAATATGAATAAACTAATAAATTTTATACTATACTTATTTATTATCGTCCTTTATTACCTGTTACTAACCAGGGAACTTTAAAGCACATAGTATTTTAAAGACTTTTGTTTCAGGCCTACTCTTATTACTCCTAAATTAAAGTACAGGGATTGTAATGCAGGTATAATACCGAGTAAGATAATATTAATTTGCTCCACGAAGTGGCCACGAAACCTTCCTTTAGAGCAAAATATACTAAATATCCGACTCCGACCATCCTATAAATCTCGTAAATAGAATGAGTAAGTTTTAGGATAAACCTATATGAACCTATATTTAAATAATGACGTACATTTCATCAAATAGTTCGGACTTGAAAAAAGCTATCAGTATCAGTTGGTGGCAACCAAAATATAAAATAAAAAGAGAACAGGTATATCTGTTTTACCTATGAATTAAAATCAGGTACTGAAAATTTGAACAAGAGTTATTATATCCATAGCTAGAGATAGACAAGTTTTTAACTACCAACTAATTCACACCCTTCAATTAGTAAAGTGGCTCGTTAATTAACTAAGGTATAAAAATGAATATTTATTCTTCACTGATCTTTAAATAGGTAATACACAATTGATTCCAACACGAGCGTGTTTACCATAATCATGCTGAGATATCTCTTTTATTAAATAAATATAGCATTTGACTTAAGTGTGGCACATTGTGTCATAAGCTGTATGTGTTCAATGCACTACTTATGTACAGTCAAAATCTGAGCCATATGTACTCAACACTTAATCACATAAATCAAATCGTTTCTCTCTAGTCAGGAAAATGCTAACTTTCATATATTTCCACTGCCAAATACATAATTCCTTTTCCCACAATACACATTACATGTCAAAGATGAACAAGAAATGTACAAATCGAACAAAGCAACGATCGTATACATACAGCATGTGAATACAGCCTAGCATTACACATCTCGATGGGATTTTATACGTTGTTTTTATCTGACTAATTGTAAGTAGCGTTATTTACACGCCGTGTGTGTTACTTGTGCTCATCAAAGAGGCCGTTTGAATTCATTTCACCTTTTTACTTATCCATTGCGGGGACTATATCGTCTGAATATTACTAATAATGAGGCAACGCTGTTGCTGAAATATTTTAATGGAACTAAATTCAGCAAACCGTGACGTAGTACTCAGGATTTGATATCTAAAATTTAATTGCTACTATCATTATTTCCTTTGTTATGTTTTTCTTTTTTCAGATCTGCGCAAAATTTTAAAAAATAAATTATCCGTAAAGCGCACCTTAAAAGAGGTGATATAGAAAAAGTGAAAACTCATTTTACGTAGGTAGGAATCAAAAGGTACTGAAAAAATATTTAGAAATTAACAATATTTTCTGGCAGCTTGCATACTACTACTAAGTTTAAGCATTAAAATGAATCATCAAAGTTGTATGCTAGCAAGAATAGGTTAATTAATTAATGAAACATACTTTTATAGACCATACACATATAGTCCGCAATTCTACTTGTACGTCTTAAATAATCTTAAACTTCGAAAAATTTTCAGCCGTACATACTCTCAAAACACACATACAACTTCGCAAGCGTGTCAAGGTACTAGTGAGATTCAATAATATAAATATTTATGAATGCCTCAAAACCGAATAGATAATTTACTGTACCGAGCACGTATGTCACATATCTCGCCAACGTATAATTGCATTTGTTGGTTTTATAAAATAAGAAAGGCACACGAAATGCAATATCAAAAAGAGCACCCTCCGCTTAAACCATAAACTTGAAGCTTCCCAACATGCATTAATTGAAAATAATTGGAGTTACGAGAAGTACATGTACTGAACATAATTATTAGGTTCTGTTTAGTCATTTACCTAAAGCACAACTACATATAACATACATACATATGTATATAGATAAATAGAAAGGAGTTTTGATTCCTTTTACGAAACTGATACGTATACAATATTTCGAATCGTGTTTTACAAACTAAAGGTTGTCATAATTTTTTAAGGAAAGTCGAACGCCCACCGTGGACAAATACTTAACGTTGGAAGTAAGATCATGGCATATAATGTATTAGCATAGTAGTTGATTCTAAATGTAAATATTACTGCGCATGAAGTAAACTACATCGCTCATTGACATACAAGACATCATATAGGACTGAGTATTACAAAATCACACTTTATAGCTGCAAAAAACTATTAATGCAAATCAGGGCTTGAATTAATCTAACATTATTTATATCCAATTATATCAGAACCCTTTAGAAGTTCACAGATCCTATCCTAGGTTAGAAACGCATTGTCTTGACTGTTAAGGCACGAAATGCGAATATATTTACATTTAAAAGTAATCTGACAACGACCTTTTGCTTTTAACTATTTACTGTACGGACAGTTTTGCCATTAGATGCAACTGGAATGTGATATATAAGTAAAAAGAATTTAAAAGGCATTTTCTCAAAATCAAAATCATATTTTATTCCACACTAAAACACTTTTACCGTCGTCACTATTATCCATCCTTTGCTAAGTTGTTCAATGTACCGTTTCAAAACTTTGGTATAACTTAATGTCAGCATCCTAAAAATTGAGAATCAATCTCCAATTTTTCAGTAGCTATGGAGGCTTTTCCTCTAAAAAGTTTAAATTTTGACAGTAGTAGTACACAAGACTCTCCTACCACGCTTTTTTCTGCTTTTCGAAAGTATCCTGTATAACAAAACAGTTATTTTACTTGATACCGTTATAAGAAAGGAATTATAGGATACTCTTAAAATATAGTAAAAAACTACTACTGTCTCTTTTTCGTCTTAATTTTAGAGTATCTCCGTAACTATTAATATTAGAGGCTTGCAGATGCCACATTATTGTCCGTTTTTGTTATGAGTAGGAGTGTATCATCGCCATTTTTATATCTTTTGTTTTAAAGCTATAACCAACTTTTGAATAAGCTTACATTTCTCTAGTAACGTGGATACAAAAAATTATAAAAAACACTTTTGGTAGCTATTTTTATTTTCAATCCAGGGGCGTGCACAGAATTTTTTTAGAGTCACATTTTTTAGATATGACACACTTATTTTTTTAATGAAAACTATATTTGCTTTTGCTGTGCTCAAAAGAACCTGGTTAATAAAATATATACATTGGTGTTTCTCAAACATGAAACTAATGAAAACCAATGTGGGTTTGGAAATAAATATCTACACATTGCTTAGCGATACATACATCATTTACATTAATTTTCGCGAAGACAATAAAATCTGTTTAAATTACTAAAAAAATATGAAATTATACCAGAATTATTGAAAACAAACCTAACAAGGTATATATTTTCTTAATCAGAACAATAAGGCTTTTCAACCATAGCAAAGCCAACTATGGTTTCCATTTTAAAAATTCAAGTTTGTGTTATAACTCAAAAATGTGGCCCCCTATAAGAATTGTGGATACGCCACTAGACTCAAAATAGAAAAGTCTATCGACAATGTCTACAGAATACTGCATACTAAAAGCTGGAGAAATGCCATGTTATTCAAAAGTTGGCTAAAGTTTTAAAACAAAAGGCCGGCCATATTATGGAAAGTAAGACTGTAATACGCAAATTGCAAATACTCTCTAGTATTAATAGTTACCGAGATTGTAACCAAAACAGGACAACCACACATACAGAATAGACTCTGACAGGGTCAGGAGCAAAATTTAGATGGTTAAGTGGATTTATAGTGAAGATGCCATAAACTGAAGATATAATATTTAAAAGACTTAATCAATTACAAGTCATACTGGTGACAATTCATTATGTAGATCTGACCTGATTTATTTAAAATTCAAATTATAACTGCCTGGCGATCGCATCTTGCATGCGATGTTGCCAGTTGTCCTATTAATACTTGTAACCTACTTTTAATGTAATCTTAACCATATTAATGAGGGTGTATGTCGCCAAAAATAAAACTAAAATTGCAGTGCAGCTTCCTATTTAGATACAGGAAAAAGTGTTAAATGTAAAAGCTATTAATCTGCAACTAAGTACATATTACTTTTTTCTCATTTTACAAACCTGCATTGCATTGAACACACAAAATTAAAATAATGTCAAGATGCATGTAAACGAACGAATGGTATGGAATAATATTTTTAAGGTTTAGGCGCAAAATAGATTATTGAAATCAGTCCCTAGAACCATGTAACGAAAAGGTGAAAATTTTGTTTGCATAACGGTTACATTAAATATACGTTGCAATTTAAAGACAGCAGGCTAAAAAGTGGTGTGCATCAGTTCATTTTCGTTTAAAGTTTAAAACACTGGAAAACACACTTTGTGGAACGTATACGTTAAGGAAGTATTAATCTGCCTGTATCAACTGCTACTTGTGAATGACCATTTTTTAATTTCGATAGAATATTAAAGGATAAAATCACAAAACAAACACTTTTTTATGAAAAGTTGCATGGTTGGAAAAATCCAAATTACTACTACTGCAACATTAATATCGATAATTCGAAATTGTAAGTACATTACCAAAGAATCAAATAGCTAATGAATGTAATATGCAAGTAGAGAAAACTCATTTATTTTTTATTATCGTTGGCAATGTTCTCAAATAGCATAATAATATTTATTATACAGGGTTTCTATAAATAATTCAGGCAACACGGCCGGCTTTGATTTGTGAATTCTTTGTGCCGCCTTTTTGTAACTGCTGCCAAGCTACAATATGCACGGCGATAGTACTGAAGGTTGCAGATCAATGTCACACCACAGCTCCAAAATGTAAGCTTTCTGCAACCTTTAAGTTAATTATCCCACAAAACACTACAGTATATGTTGATTATACACACTCCCAGGCGCTTTCTGATATTACAATACATCAAATAATTCAAAAATCGACAGATGACAAGTATACGTCACTTTCCTGAGAGGCGGCAAATAGATTTAATCGATAATTTCCATAACCGCCCTGGATGCATGAATCATTTATGGGAACGCTGTATGTTTATAGTTATCTGCTTAGTTGGCTTGTAACATTCCGATGACAATTTCTAACTCCCATCACGACTGGCGCCGTAAAATCTGACCACCTGAAAGGAATAATCATTTGACTATTAACACTTCTGTTAATGTTTGCGTGAATGACAATCACCGAACATAGATAATTTACAATTATTCGTAAATACTTGGTGCCATCATGATACAGTAAGCACAAGTTAAGTCAGGTCAGGTCACCCGCAAGGCTTTACGTTACGATGTTGTAACGAAGTTTTAAAACACTGAAACAACAACTTAATTCTTAATCACCGTTACAAAATGTTTCCAAAAGTGCTCCACCTAAAATTAATTACTATTAAGACATAAGCTTACAAATAATTCAATAAATTGAAGAGCAGATGAAAGATTGCAGAGACGGAGACACACACGAAATCAGAGTCGGTGACAATGAACTGCAATTCCTGAACCTGTAATTTGTACCACTTGAAATACTGGCACATAAAATACAGGGTTTCTATACATGATTCCTGCATCCAGGGCGCTTATGGGAATTGGGTATTTGCCATGAATTTATATTTTATTAAATTGCATATTAATTGGTAGCATCTAATCCACAAAACAGCTGTGACAGCTTATAAATTCAAAAAAATGGATCGTAAGGTGTATTTTTAATATTAAAAATGTTAATATTTAAAGGGACCGCCAAAACGCGAACATATTGGCCATGACGTCAGGTGTCTTGTAAATAGCCGCTTGTTTACATCTGGGGTCAGCGCGTCACGCGTCTGCCTCAGCCCGTCAATCAGKTTGTTGTTTGCGTTTATTTTGTGACAAGCGAATTAAAATACGCCAAGAAAAAATGAAATACTTATGAGTTATGACTTCTGAAGGCATTTTCATTGTTATGGAATTTGTGTGCAGCGACGAGCGGTTCAACGCGGCGGACATGAGGAACGTAAAAGCAACAGCATAAGTGAACTTTTTTATCAAATTAACGTAGCATTGATAATTTGATCACAGTGGGCTATTGGAAACATACTATTTGTAAACATAAAAATGTAAAAATCAAAAATGTACCCTAAATTTACTAAACGTACTATAAATATATATTGCCATTTATTTTCGAGGCTTGTGCGGCTCGTTTCCGGTCTGGCTAACTGTCGAATATATGGGGAAAAACGTCCTTTTTAATTATAACATTTCCCCCTATTAACTTAAAACGCATATAATTTTTCGTATCCTCTTCAAGCTATAGCAAAATGGAAACTGAATGGTAAACATTTATAAAAGAATAATAAAACTTACAGCAAGAATTAAGATGATCTCCACAACAAAAAAACAAACTTTGCGATTTGGGCATATCACGTCTAGGGACCTTACAACAACTTTTTCATACGTTGATAATCTCGAGGAACGGTTACAAAAATATTTTGTTAGCTGTACTGACTGAAGTACTTTTATAACCATGTACAAAACAACACTTGTTTTGTTTTCCATACATAATAGATGCTTGTAAAACTACACAAATCACTTTTTGGTGCGACCTCTTACACCGTCCTTTTAATAAACACCACACAAAAGCTTTTCCAATACAAGAATGATACTACACCATTAAACAGCACGCTCCTCGGTAATGTTTACGTGACACTTGACGTCACGAGTTGAATAACCTTGGATAGAAGCGTTGTGGCGGTGACTCCTAAGATTCGAATTTCAGACCTGAAATTCTCTACCTACAAATACTTTTCTTGTTTTTTTTTAACATGGCGTACGATATATATGCACTTCAAGATTCATTTTACGTAATTTTCAAAAAAAGTGATAATACCCAATTATCGATTAAATCAATTTGCCGCTTCTAATATATTTTAATATTAGAAAACGCCTGGGAGTGTGTGTTTTCAACATATTATGTAATTATGTCTTAGAATATTGACCGTTGTTAATTATTATACTCGTAGATTTTATTTTATCAGGGCGTCGATCTCAATAAATTACAAATCCTTGGCGAAAAGTTAAAAGGATTTGCAATTTATTGAGACCGACGCCCTGATAAAATAGAATCTACGAGTATAATATTCTGTAATATTTTGTCGGATAATTAACTTTAAGGTTGCAGAAAGCTCACATTTCGGAGCTGTGGGGTGACATTGATCTGCAACCTTCAGGACTATCGCCGTGCATATTGTAGCTTGGCAGCAGTTACAAAAAGACGGCACAAAAAATTCAGAAATCAACGCCGCCCGCGTTGCAGGAATCATTTATAGAAAACCTGTATATACTGTTGCCTGTAACGAATGTGTCTCCGTCTTAGATGACGAAAAAGTAAGGATACGTAATTTGGCATTTGGCACGTATACCGAACATGCATGTTACCGAAAATGAACGTCCGCCATTTTATCGATGCCTGGCAAGACAAGTCAAGCACATCAGATTTTGACCGATGTTCTGCAGTAATAAAAGGTTTAAAAATAGTAATGCAACATGGTTTCCTGGGTTGCTTATAAGTGTATAAGTTGGAATGAAAAAAATAACTTTCACAGGAAATAATATTACTCTCAGTGGCGTAGATCCCTGTTTCTTATTTTTTTCTTGTTAGATAGACCGTAGTACGCCACTTGTGATCAGTGTCAGTTGGTGAAATCTTTTTTTCCTTGTCTAAGGTCTGCATAACATGTTAATCTATGCACAACTTACCTATTTTTGTGCAAATGCCAAAGTGAAACAAATTCGCGTTCATGTGATGTATGTTAATCCACATATAAGCGAGTAACAACTTCTCTGCAAGTATCAAAATGTGACAAATTAGATTCATTCGTTACTAATCTTTACAAGATTATTTAGCTTCATTTCATCCCTGTCGACTATGATTTCGTGTGTGTCTCCGTTATATTATATTATTCTATGCATAAGTAGGTAACTATTTTTGCGCAAGTATTATAAGTGGGACAAATTCTCGTTCGCCTGGCTGGAATTTTTACAAATTAATATACTGTTAATTTAACCCCCATCGACTAGGAATCACTAACTTGCTCGTAAATTTATTGGATTCATATCATAACAATTTAGTGAGTAATGAATTAGGAACATAGTTAAACCAAAATATTGCGCATATACGTACATGATTCCAATGTTATTTAAAGCTCTTATATGAATATGTAGCTGTCTTCAACAACATGAAACATTAAAAGTAGGTATAAATAACGTTTATATGACAGAATGCGGAAACCAATCTCATAATAATAGTTCAAAGTAGTAGAAGTGTTACAAACTTTTACTTACCTTTTCATTCCCTAAGCAAGAAACTGTGCACACCTATGTTGCAATCTAAATTATTTTTCCAGTCATGTTACGCACATGTTCGAAAAACTGAATCTACGTAACCTTAAAATGGATAATCTAAAACGTAAAATATACATAAATTTTCTTTATACGAACGTTTAATTTCTGAACACCTTTCTCAGTTGGCAAGTTATCGAATCTATCACGAATTTATAGCTTTTAAATATTCATTCGTTACAAATCTGGAATTAATGCAAACATAAAATACAGGAAATGAAGAAAAGGTATTCCAAAATATGCAATAATAGCATAAAGATATTCAAATGTATTACGAGACATGGCAGTAAAAAAATAAGTGACCATTTAGTGTCTCAACAGGAATGTGTAGAAAATAGCAACTAGTGGATGCAAGACGGGAATTTATGCTCATTTGCACGAAGCAATGCGTAATCATTTAGAAATTAACATAAGGTGCATGCTCGGATAGTTTGCAACAAAGTTATTTACATGTCATWGCCAAATTTTAATACTTTTTATTTGATAATATAAAAATAATTTGTACAGTATGTGGTTTTGTAATAKTACCGTTGTATAAAATAAAATTTATCACAAAAAGCTTTCGATACCGGGGATATACCGACGATATATACAGTGGAAACCGCATAAAGCATAATAAAATTAAACCCAAAAAGATCGAGTGCGGTTAAACAAAAGAATACCTGGACCAACAAAAAAAAATACCGCACAATTAAAAAGGATACCTGGCACAAACGAAGAAAAGTCCTGTACAAATACAAATGCTGCGATAAACTAAAAAATATCTAATTAGATTATAAAAATGACTAGACAAATTAGGTCTTCCAAGGGCAAATGAAAAAGTATTTGGACGAAGGAAAATGCATCGCATATTATAAACCTTTAGAAACGCAAGTAACTTGTTTTTTTTTTCAAATAAAATGGTATGTGCATTTTTCATGGTGGTATTATGTTAGCATTGGTGCATCTGTCTGCTGTTTTGTGGTATTTAAGTTTCATTACGTTTTGCATTATTCAAATACTAACATGTTTAAGAAGGCTTAAAACTGTTAACTACGGGCATGTCTAAAAACCAGGTTCTCAACTCTTAAATCAGAGAACGGTAAGTTTTCTGGTTAACACGTAAATGAACTAATGCAAGGCAGGCAATTGTTTGTTGTTTAAACAAATTAAAATTAATGTTTGTACTACGCTCTCTACACAGCAACCAGCTACAAATAGATCTATTTCGCTATTATTATAGCCTATGTGAGAAACTCTGATTTACAAAATTAGTATAATACCCTCGCTTTTATTATTGTAACCACGCCCGATCCTAAAGGCAATGCAGCCATCCTGCCATGTAATTTCAACCGCCCTTCACTGGTATAAGATACCTTCACACATTTTCTAAAAATGTCTAAAGTAAAAAATTTGAAACTACTTTAATGTCAAGAAATTTTTATCTTAAGCAGAAAAAACAGACGTACTTATCGGCGATAGATAGAAAAAAATCAGTGTCTCGTAAATATAAAAGTTTGCTATATATCTATATGACTTGTTCATTATGCTTGCGAAAGACCATTGCAGGTGTCATTAACTGCCGTTTGTTTTAGGTATCATCATCGGTGACAGGATGTACATTTGGAAAAATTCATTTCAAACGTGCTAGAAGAATTTCTGCGTTAATGTCAATCACAATCTTTGTTGTGCTAATTTGAGATGCAAATATTATTTGGTTTGATTTTAATATCAGGAGTGTATTGCAATGTTTTGAGACTGTATCAGCATCCAACGAAGAAGATCCTTACAAAGGATCTTAGCGGTAGCGTGGACGAAATTTACAACACTTATGAAACATTTACGGTAAGTGTCTTTATTTTTAGATTAAGTAGAGCGTATTTTACGTTGGATATTTACAAAACATTAAGTACATAGTTATTTCCTAACCATACTCCAAAGATTGCTAATTTCTGTAAAAAGATAAATAGACAATTATACTGACTGGAGCAGAAATAAGAACCTTAGGAAATATTTGAATAAATTTTGGTACCAACACATGTTAGTTTTTAAATCAATTAGATCACTAGTAAGAACACTTTTTCAGTCTTATCAATGTTCTGCTTTTTGTGTTGTTTTTTCATTTAACAAAATAAATTAATAGAGACCGAACAATATTTACGGGAGCTGTTGCCACTAGAATGAACAGCAGTCTGTATACGGTAGAGGGTTGTTGTCGGGCATGATTCCAGGAAGGCCGAATACGAAGAGCGAGCTGTCCAGGGCATCAAAAAACCTCAGAACGCCAAGATGGTCGCCTTTTTGTTGGAACAGACCGCTTACGGCACATGGAAAGGCTAATGAGATAGAACCGTTCACTGCCAAATGCCGAATAAGAAATTTGTTTTCATACTGTTGCTGCTCTACACCATTGAGCATCGGTATAATCGACTTGAAAACCAGCGCATTGGGACCAGGAATGGCATACAGTTGTCTTTAGCGATGAATCCAGATTCTGTCTAAGTAAGCACTATACTCAAAAAAGTCTAAGCAGGCGATGGTGGAAGACGCTAGCCTGATGAATTGTGGACGGAAAGGCAGGTCCACTGTTGGTCTTTATCGGATGCAACATTACTATCTTGCTTTATATCCAGGAAGTAGTGGAACCAATGAACCAAACGTTTGGCACTCCCCAATCAACTTTTTCAAGAGATAATGTATGGCCACATGTAGCCAGAGTTATTTTGGACTATTTTGAACCAAACAGCGTCAAGTTCTTGTCTTGGCTGCTAAAATATTATGATCTTTCACCCATCGAACACGCCTTGGATATTATCTATGGGTTGAGAAGGTCGCAAAATTTAATTTATCCTCCACAGATTTTATAGCGGCACTTCGTGATGCTCTAGAAGTAGCTTGGAATAAAGCACCTCAAAAGGAAATCGCTCATCTGGTTGAGTCGATGACCAGAGGGATTAAACGCACATAAATCTTCGTAGTCATTATTCTCGTCTATCCTTTAATGGCTTACATATTTTGCTCTGATAAACATGTGCACCAAAGTTTACTCTAACAGAAAAATGATTACCGAGTGTTCTCGTTTCTATCTTAGTCAGTATTATATGGATTTCTTGCGCACTTTTAATGGAAAACAAATAAAGCACAGTTTTCAACAAGGCTGCGAACCGGATCTGGACTGAAAACCTTAAAAACGTTATTTTTGTCGGAAAGAAAACCCGGAATGCACAAAAAACATATCAGTTTATTTCGGTTCAGTACTCCTTCAAATAACTGCATTAAAACAATGCTACTCATCCGTCTCCAACTTTAGTTGTCACTCGGATTTAAACCGAAAAACGGAGAGCTATTATTTTTGCCAGAACGAAGACTGGAACCGACCTGATTATTTTTATTTTGGCTAAAGCGAAAACCAGAACGGACGAAATTGGGGCAAAGTCTTGATTTTACACCTCAAATCAGCATAGGTAAACTCCAATGGGTTATAAAAATGAGATCCCTTACATAAAAAATATTATTAAATACAAAACAATTGAAGCACTTGTTGTATCGTGGCAGGCTTTAAGATGCCCTCTTCAAGGAACTGTGCCACCAACTTGGTCAAGTACATTTTGACAGCCTACTGGAACCATTTCTTGGTGACGAAGCGTCATCCGACTAAAATTGCCTTTAATTCTCGAAATATATAAAAATTACTGGTGCCAAGTCTGGACTAAGTATACGATGCATAGTCGAAAACTTCACACTTGAATTGTTTGAAAAGATCGTCACGTTGGCACAGTGCGGCCGTGCGTTGTCGTGGATCAAATCAATGCCGACCAAAAGCATGGCTCTGTTTATTCTACTCGTTTGCATGCAACGTAATGTTTAACAATCAACCTCCTTTCTTATGGTTATTTCTGTTTTTGCTTCATGGTTAAGCAGATAACGCTTTGCCACCAACTAAAAGGTCCAGAAAATGTACTTGACCTAGTTGGCGGCACAGTTCCTTGAAAAGGGCATCTTAAAGCCAGTGTAACGTTATGACCAAGAGTTTTTCAATAGTTTGGCGATTTTGTAGAGAAATGAGTAAGACTTTGCTCAACTTTTAAAAATAAAATATGTAAGTGTGTAAATGGGTATTCCATTGGAGGTTAAAAAAACAGTCTTCGTATATATACATATAGTTAGCCCAAGCAATACACAGTTTTAGCTGTAGAAAATGCTGGAGCTTTGAAATTTGGCAGGGTTACTCAATTTACTCATTTTTTGCGACCTCAGAGGATTGTCGCTGGATGAGTTAGCCATTAGCGAACGGGATCTAGAATTCAGTATTTTATCTTGCTTCCAAAACGCTCTAGATAATAAATAGTGATTATAACTTGTAAATGACTAAATTCTCTAGAATTCTTGTCAGAAACACTTTATTAATAAATATATTTTTTGAAATAACTGCCATGTGAGTTCTTAAAACCATGTATGTACCTATTTTTTTATCACAAAAATGTTTATTTCGATTTAGATATTATTCATTCATCTTTATTCATTTCCACACCACCATTAGGTAGAGTAATAAGCGGCGCTTTTTAAATGAATTGCTGGGTATTAAAAGAAACTAACTCCAAGAAACTACAAATTGTGGGAAGGTGGAAGAAACGTCGTTTGTATTTTGCGCAATATATTGTTGTCGTAAATTCGAAACTAAGGTATCACCGATGTTGTTAAGAACATTTTGGATAGATTCGTTTCTTCACCCATCGATCGGCAATACCAAAAAATGTTGTTTCACTTTAAAATGTCAAAATGTCCAGTTTTGGAGTTAGTTCCTTTTAAGCTAATGCGCAATATTTTGCTTTTTCATTTACTGCTACTCCTTTCTCCATTTTTTTGACTTACGTTTGTAATAACTTTTATTTGTGTAACGTCTTTTTTCCGTAATCCTCTTCTGGCGATTTGCTGAACACCGTTTCCATTTAATCGTCGTCAATTCATCAACGTTTTCGTAAGCATCTTTGTTGCAATACAATCAAATGATGGAATACTTTAAACCACAGCTGAGCCGCATTGCATTTTACAGGGTTTCTAGAAATTATTCATGCATCCAGGACGCTTATAGAAATTATCGGTTAAATCAGTTTGCCGCCTCTCAGGAAGGTGAGCACAACAATTGCTTTGACGTATACTTGTTATCTGTCGATTGTTGAATTATCTCCATTCTTCAAGGTTTCTTAAACACCATACCAAATCTGTTTTTAATGGTAACTTGGGAATTAGCCTGCTGCTATTGCAGTGCGTGGTAGTGAAGAGGGATTCAACTTAGCCTCTGTCGCCAAACTGGTAATAATGTTGTAAGAGTATTGAAATAAGTATAGATTTTTGTATAAAATTTTAATTATGATTTTTATCCTGCAGCAGCAATGGCGTCAGAATCTGCATTTTCTTCTCTGAACACTAGTGAAGTCTGGTTTAATTCTTCTGAATTTGGGTCTCATTTTCTAAAGAAACGCAGCCATCGGCAGCCCTCGAGGCTGCAAATCTGCTAGGTGTGTTGTCTACATCACTAAACTGGGCAATTTTGCTAAATTTGAAAACTCCAGCATTTTTAGCACACATAGTGAGATCTCACTTCCTAAGTTTCAGACTGCTCTCAGGTTTTCGCCAAATGATAGCTTATGGTCTGTAAGCGTACCCCCTGCCTCTTTTTTCAGACAGGAGAGCTAGAGTGCTGCACCTGAGACCAAAACTTGATATATTTATTCATGGGTATCATTAAACATGGTTTTGTTGATGCTGAGTGTGATAAATGTGTGTCAAATTTTGATTAAGGCTATGATAGACATACATCATGCTGCAAAAATTCCATGTCATTGAACATGATTGTTAATGTTGCGTATGATAGATAGTGCGTATTAAATTTTAGTTAAGACTATCATTTTCTGTGCCTAATTTCTTGAACTGGTTGATTATTTATATATTACTGATAAAGGCTTGGTCCAAACATATAATTTCTATCTTCCATAAACGTATTTATAAAGCTGTTAATTATATATTTATAATATTGTCACAATTAGCAGTCTTAATATTCTATTATTCTTACAGGATGACATAAGTCACAAAAAACGGTTAAAATTCTTTTCTCAGATACAACAGATCTATCTCAACAGACTGCATGCCAAAATGCAACAGGAGTCAGACGTAGTAGAGCCACAAAACTACGAGCAAACAGCATACTTACTAGTAAAAACTATGAGACAGAGAGCGAAACGATACAGCAGCTGTAAGTATACATAGTTTTAATGTTAGAAATATTAATTTAACGTGTTTTCCTGCACACATGTAAAAAATTTGAAATATTTTTATACTGGATTTATCTCAGCTCTTATTCGTACAAATTTAGCTGTTTATTGTTATTTTCTTACACCATTTGGCTTCACAAAATATTTGCAATAATTCTAAAACTATTTGGAAGGCAACTATGTTTTGTTTTTATTTTTTTCAGGGATTTACATTCAAATTTAAGTCAGAATTTACACTTCAATTTTTTATTTCACAACAGATGCATTTTGCATTTCGTGTATTTTGGTATTTATGATTATGTACCTACTACGTTTGTTAATAATGAACAAATATAATTAAGTGAAAGCTTGTTAACACTTATAAGTCCAGTGTATATAAAGACATAATTGCGAGTTTGCGAGTACCTTTTCGTCATTATATTACTACTGTTTATACAATTAAATTCGGGACAGATTGTCATCCTGTCAATTAGCTCCGTTGTATTATAACACAACCTATAGGTTGGTATCAGTGCGTGCTCAGTAATTTTGGTTGGGGCAGCAATTTTTAAACATAATTTGACATATTTTGCAAGTTAAAATTAAAAATAAATGGACATTTCCTCAATTGTTAGAAATATGGATATCGTAACGCAGTTTATTTTCTATATGTCGATATAATCAATATTTTCTTCAGATGATATCGGTAGATGATATATCGATAAGCAGTTGCGAGCAAAAAATTTGTCATACCACAACCTACGTAGGGTGTGGTCATACTATACATAATTAAGTATGTCACAACTTTCTGATTTATACGCCATAAGCTATTGTTTTTTATACACGTATGGTCGGTTTCTCTTCTCTATTTTGAGCTAAAATCAACTCTGCAATCAAAATCTAAACCAATCACACACCTCAATTTAAGGTATTGTCTTGGTTACAGGGTTGATTTTAGCTAACATCAACTTTAACAAAGAGAAGAGAAACCGACCCACAATCTCCACATAAGATGCAAATAATTAACGCAAAATTATTTTAACGAAACGAGCAAAAGTTAGTTATAATCAACAGAAAAACTGGAATAACTAAAAAAGCAGAACTAATCGTGGTAGTATTTGAAAAGTTAGGGCGTTATTGGGTATTCTTTTGCAGCGATCAGGAAGCCAGGTCAATTGGTGTAGTAATTATTATCATTTGCGGTATTTTTTCCATTCGGTCAAAATATGTTCAAATAAATCTTTATTTCTTTGCGTTAAAGCTCCTAACCTATCCGTCAGCTCAACATCCGACAGGTGTACAGGTGTTAAACAGGATTAAAGTCTAGTGACAGATTAGGTCAGTGCAGGACACATAGGTACTTACATGATTGGCTTCTAACCAGTTGGTTACTAACTCTGAACAACGTTCATTTGATACAACCAACCAACAGGCATATTTTTCTTGGTAATTCACTAATATACCCTTGAACATGAACACCAGTAGATTGAAAACATCCGTAGACATTCTCCTCCATTCTCCTTCATTGTTAAAAAGCCATTAGGTTCTCCTTTACAATGCTTAACATAACGTACTTTCACATTTTTTATATAAACTTCTTTACGCGAACACAACCGTTCAATCCTGCAGCAAGTAGAATATGTTCTACGATCTACTTACTATGAGCCTCATTTTTACATTAACTTTACTAATATCTACCGTTCTGTTTTTTTTTACTCTTAATGCTGACAATAAGTTTACGAAATCGGCCGGATCGAGGTAAACCTTTTAGATCATAACAAGCCTTTCGCCAAAATCATCGAAACACCACTTTTGGTAATGTGAATAAATTGTTTAGCCACACTGTTTGATGATAGCCTAGACATCACAACTTTAACAATCAAACAACGCACTTCACTTGTCAGATTTTTTAATTTTCACCGTTTTATGGTGAAGAAATCAACAACAAAAAAAGTAATATGACAAGTGTTTCTTCCCTAATGTGAAAATAAAATGTCATAATCATTTGCTACAACGATATACAAAATTAGATTTTTTTTATTTAATGAAGCTACTTGTTCCGCGTCGTCAAGTGATATACCCGATCACCCGACAGCGAAGGTTAAATATATTGAATTTTTAACAATTGACACAACTTTTATTTTTCTACTTTTTTAATCTGACAAAGTCACAGTACCAGGTAACTTATCAAAAATACAAAAATTACTACATGATCATTTACAGCATTCACAACACTACTAGTACTTTTGCTTAAGACCTAGTTAGCTTGTCAATGAAAAATTTAATGCAAACATTTACAATTTTTATATGAGAAATTTTTGCTCTTTAGTGTATATTGATATATCAATATTTTTCACAGGTCAACTGGCAATGTTTTCTTAAAAATAATATTTTCTACTGCGTCACTGCAAGGAAATAAGCTGATAAGCCAGCAGATTAAAAAAAATGTGTTTAATTTATCGATTTCTGACGATTAATAATATCTTAGTTATGGGAAAATATATTGTTTTCGTTAGTCCTTCCATCCCATGGGTACGGCGCCAGTGATTGGTATATAATACGCACGAAATGCAGAATTATCAAAATTCTTTAGCTTCCTTGTGGAATAAACTTCAGTTCAAAACCTAACAGTTTTAATTCAATAGTATTCCAATATCAGGTTGCCTGCTTGCAAAGAAAAAGCTCCGGTTGATAGAGCAACGTTTGCGATAAGTAGCTAGGTATTTTCCTTGTGAAAACCAACAGATGCTGTTTACACACAGTAAATACGTCTGCCAACAGTTATTAACATTTTTCTCGCTTTGGGATTCGGTTAAGCTTACGTCAAATTCAATTACACGAATCTACCTAGCGTTAACAAAATTCCAGTAAATAACTATGCCAACAATGTTTTATTGCAATTGTAATATTTACGCACGGTCTTGCACATGTTACAGATCTCACGCTCTGTCACTTCAAGATTTGCAATATGGGTCGTAAACGAACAACACGATATATTCGCATGATAAGGACACTGGATGATAAAGATAAATGAACGCAATCAATCTTCGATTTAGTTATATTATTTGTTTAATATTTATTGTTCAATTCTATGTTAATAATTTATTAATTGTTACTATTTATTGTTTTCCATTGTACCTAGGTAAGATACAGTGCTTGCTGATATCCTTATTACTAAAACTGTATGTGCATGAAATGAAAAGTTAACAATATATACCGTGCATTATCTACAATCGTATATTATTTGGAACTATAGTATAAGTAACATTCACCTAAGAATATGTACACACACACATCGTGCATGTATTTTTAAAGCATTTATAGCAAAAGACATCGGTAGGTATGCAAAATAAAATAAAGTACTCGTACCTAATTCCAGAATTCCTCTAAACGCCCTAAACTTTTGGAATTTCATTTTATCTTGAAGGGACCGCAAAATTTTGTCCAAAATAAAATTCTATGGTCTACTTTTTTTAAAAGCAAAGACATACTATTATTGGCATTAGTACTAAAGTTCAAGAGCGCAGAGAAATACAAATAAAAGTATTGTTTTAGATCGCGAACAAAATTTTGTTGCATAGTTGGATGCCGACTTTTGTCTTCTTCAACTTATGTCATTACCATGTATGCGTAATTACTTCCACATCCAACGGATAGGAAGTATTGTATCGCCAAAAAAATTTTCCAAAATTTCGCTTTAAAATGGTGGAAAACGTTAAAAACAAAATTTGAGCAAAAAAAAATTCTTGTCTGTGTCTGTGGTTTTGTTTGTGGAAACGATAACTTTCGAAAGACTTAATATATGAACTTGAAATTTGGCAAACGTATAGATCTCAACTACCCAAAGCGACCTATTGTTTCTGGGGTAAGTAGGGTATCGGGAAGGGGGCGCAAATTGCAAATTTTTATTTTTTATTTTCGTTAGTATGTGATTAGTAGTATAACTGCGAGTATTATTTGCCCTTATAAATTTTCGGTGCAGCAAATTGTTTAGAAGAAAAGCGTCACTTAAAGAAAACGGTTTTTTCTAAATATCACCGAATATATTTAATATATTCAAAAAATGAAAATACCATCAGATAGGAAATGAAATTTCTCACAAAAAGTGTCTTAGAAAATTTATCCAAAATTTTGATATTTTCGAAATTTTTCCAAAAAAAAGACGTATTTTGGTGCCTGTTAGTACGATTTTTTTAAATTTTGGTATTATATAGGAAATCAAATTTCTAATCGGAAAGCACTCTTGTAATTTTTCTGTTAAGTTAATACTTTTCGAGTCACTCGTCGCTCGTTATTTGTAAGCTTTAGAGCCGACTTTTGCTTACAACCCAAATTATTATAAGTTGAAGTTGTTTAATAACTGTGTGATTAATAATGATTTTGCAGTAGTGCAGTGATACAACATTTGACTATCAATCAAAAGGTCCCGGGTTCGATTGCAGCTCACAGCTGGCAATACTTTTTCGGATAAGTATTTACCTGCAAAAAACCCTATTAATTATGTTGTAAATCTGATTAATATTCTCTGCTAAAACTGTAATATTAAAGTATTTAAGTGCTAATCTTATAATCCAACTTTTGTTTTGTTTTTGTTTTTATTTCCAACGGTTCATTTCAAGGTATTCCAAACATTCACTTACAAAAATTGTTTAGCAAAAACACCAGCTGCATCAAATAAATCGGAATGTTTCGACAAGTTGCTAACGTTGGATTGTTATTTTAGAACATATGTTGCATATTAACCTCGTAATTGTCATTGGCCATTAGTTACTCAATCCGGAGTTTCCCATAGGAAAGATTAAAAATACCATACTTTTTATTCCAGTCCGATGAACGAGAATAAAGAGCTAGCTGAACATTGAGGTAGGCAACGATTTTATTATTACTATAGGTGTGTTGGCGGATCAATGGTGAGTATAATACTCAGTTTCCGGGATTGCAACTCCATCCGTTTGCTATCATCTTGAAATAAATGTACGAACAATTCTTTAACGTTAAAAGTCTATTCTCTAAGATTTCAACTAAAGCCATCACATGGGTGAGCACAGCTCAGGCCGGCTGCCTTATCTCCGAAACAGTTCATTTTAGTGCATTGTATATTGTTAGTTTTTCCTTAAAATTTGATGTATTTATAATAATATTGATATCCCACATGAAAAGTTAATGATTATATTTAAAAAATACAGGTTTGGTAAAGAACTCGAAAAGTGAACACCATATATAAATGCCGTATTCCTTTATCGAGTACTCATTGTTCAATGTTGCTCATCATTTGCGAAGTTTCTTGTAACATACCCTGGCCTAGACGAAGGATAGCAATAAACTTTTACTTGCATGTGCGCTCGCCTGCAGTTACAAAATGCGGTAGTATCAATCGACATCAATAAACATGCTTTGTATCTTTGTATCTTACTCGAATAAATAATGAAGATGTTCGTTTTGGCTCTCTCCCTAATATAACTGGTTTAACAATACAAATTATTAGAATTTTTCTAAGGGAAAATTTAAAAGTAGCTGTTAAAAACGTAAAAAAGGTTCAAATCTGTTTAGTCACCTCAAATCAAAAATACCATTAAAATTTCAGTCAGGTGTAGTTTATTGTTTAACATGTGTCAGTTGTGGTAAAAATTATGTAAGACAAACATCTTAATGGCTATCTAACAGAGTATCTTTACACAAAAGTGACATCACTACAAAACGTGATAGTTGTGCCCTAGCGGAGCATATATTAATTAACAATCATAGCGTAGATTGGGACAACGTCAAAATTTTAGATAAAGAACAGCAAACCAATAAAAGATTAATGCTTGAAATGTACCATATTAATAGAACGGAAAACACCATCAACAAAAAAATCAGACACAAATCAATTAAGTAACATTTACACATATTTACTGTCTCCTGACCTTCTTAATTAAAATTCTATCTATAAATTTGAACATAAATTTGAAATGGATGTTATATGAAATGTTTTTTGATCGTTTGCACTGTGACTTGACATTATAAGTTTGACAAAAAAATTTGGTATTGTTTTAATTTTGAAATGTGTCTTCTAATATAAATTACAAAAAGAAAATTTACCAAAGGCTTACTAATATATGTATATAGGTGTATGTTAGAGAACATGGCATGCAATTGTAAAAGGCTGATTTATAACAATCTCAGAATTTGTAAGTTAGATGTGTTAATTAATCTGTAATTTATAAGTGCTGTTTTTACAGAAGCCCTGACGAAGACTCTAATAAAGTCGAAAGCTTGGCAATAATTAAAGAGTTCACTCTATTATAAATAACAACAAGGTCGATTACCTCCTAATTTGAGACAAATATTTATATAATTGTACGACCGCAAACTTTTATCAAATATAATATAATATATATAATAGATTTATCATGTTGATATCGGCGCCACTGTAGCGTTTTCAGTCATGTGAAATTATTTACATTTTACATTGAAATTATTTCAGCTTTATCGGGATTGTTTTGCACAAAACACTTCCTGACTGTTAGGACGTTAATTTCAGCAGCTAAATATTGAAATTTAAAAATCGTGCAACTTGTCATCATCAAACTTGGACTCGTAGTGAAAGAAATTTTTATCGTGGGTATTGCAACCCCTTTCTGATTATTGGCCGATATTAGGTATATAACGCTGTAAGTTCCTATAAAACTATGTCATTCACGGAGGTGAGAGGGCGTGCCTAAAAATCTAGTTTAAAGAGTTTAAACCCAAATTTACCGATGATTGGTTTAAAAGGGTAATTGAATATTAATTACCTCACAATGTCCTTTGTAGGACAGGCAGAGATCATAGAGTAGGAGAGTCCACACTCAGAGTTCAATCTACAGTTCTACAGTTCAATCTACAGTCACCCACCACCCACACCCAATACAACACCGAAATATTAACGAACTCAACCGAATAAAAATAGCAAAATCGACTAATTATGTTTTTACGAAGTTACTTAACTACATACAAAATAATCAGAAGGATGTACCTACCGGAATAACTTTGAGTCGACGATGATAAGTCGCCGACATTGATATTGGTTAATTTTCGCTCGACTCGTTCTCTTCTTTCTTTTTTTTTCAGTAAAACCAAAGAACGAAGATCTCCTTGTTTACGCTTAGATATCTTTTTAATCCAAATTTTACAAAAACAAACAGCCGCGCGCCGCGTTCAACATTAATAAACAACTAGTTGACAGTTGACGAGTTGACATAAATATATAAATATAAATATACGATCAGCGGTGTTCCATTCAGCCCTATTGTACTAAATTTAACACTTTTTAAAGCTTTTTAGGACTTTACCACCCACATAGATCATTTAGTACTATTTTTGCTGCCTGTAGAAAAAAACAATCTATGGGCATACATAGTATATTCGTTTGATTTTCAAGAACTATTATACTGGCTGACTTTATAATTGTTATGTGTATGTGTGTGTGTATTCTGTTTAGCCTACTTATATTACTTACTAGTTGAGTTGATTTATTGTTAATCATTTTAAATTTCCCGCGTTTAGCACTATTTTTCCAAAAGCATCTAACATTCCATAACTTCAGCACTCATAACCAAGTTTAGAAAACACTGTATACAATGTGATGAGCACGCGCTACAGAGGAGAGAGGTGCTGTGTGTCTGTGGCGCGTGATTTACAAACTTGACTTCTTATAGAAATATAAAGTTGAAAAATACTATACCTACTAGTGGATGAAGTAAAAATAGGTGATAAAGATTATACTGTAGTTGTAATATTGTTCTGAGAAAGTAAGATAATATTAAGTTTGAGATTTGTCAGGGGTGGATCCAGAGCTTTTGGAAGCCCCTTAGGCTCCCCCCCCTGGATCCGCTATTGTTTATCACAGTATCATTATAGTAAACTTCAAGATAAGTATATAGTTCTGTGCCCCATCTCCACATATGGCAGTCAAACACAGGGCCGGCGAGAGCATTCACGGGCCCCGGTACTAGTCGCAAGGCGGGCCCTAGGCTCAAAAGGAGAAGTAACCTGAAAGTTTAATATGGGTGTCAGGCCTACGCACATTATGACGTAATTTTTGGCCTCAATTTTTTACATTACTTTTCCATATTAGGTCTAGCTTTCTTTTATTCACAACTATGACTATGACTTAGGGCTCCGCCGGGCCCCTGGTTTAACCCGGGCCCCGGTACATTTGTACCGTCTGTACCGGGCTCTCGCCGGCCCTGGCTCAAACAAAATAACAGTATACTTAATATAAATGTAAATGATTAAATCTAATTAAATCAATGCAGACGTTGCAGTGGCTAAGGTGCGCTAAGTGAAAAAGTGACTGATATTTTATTAATTTTGCAATAAACTGAATTGGAGCGCATAATTATCATCATTTGGCCTTATATAGGTAGGTAGGTATAATCAGCGCTCGAAATGGACTTAGTTACGAAGCGGAATGGAGGGGGGTGGTACAAGCTCCGACTTCAACAAACGTCTTTATTAAAAATTATCCTTTATTATATATAAAAAAACGAACTAAACTATAATTCCGTGGCCATTGTTTTAACTTAGTAGTTTCCACATAAGCTCATATTGCTGATTATCGCTTGTTACTGGCGACTCCACTGCTCTAATATCTTAAAGATATTTCCGATTTTGAGATTTTTTACGATCCGGAATGACTGAAATTAACTTATCACGTACCCGAACGATTTAGGAACAAAAATTTTTACAATCACAAGTAGCATTTAAACGTGATTGTTACTTCTATTCCAATTTAATATTTTTTATTACTAAATATTATAATAGCTAAACATTTTTTCAAAGATACTATCGGCTTCGGTTTAACTGGCAACACCAAACGAAAGGCTATTCTGGTTTCCCGTGCGGCCTTGGATGGAACGAAAATGGTTGGTGGAAATCCTCGCACGTTTTGTTGCTATGGTAATTCAGTGGCGGAGTGACGTTATTTGTTTGTCAATTTTTCTTAAAATGAACAAATATATACTTGGGGAAAGACGCTGTCTAGCCAAACAAGAGAAGTGATAGCGAATATATGTGGGTAATAAGATTATAGTTTATTTGAACAAATAAAATAGTCCTAAACATTTATGAAACACCGGGCGCAACTGGGTATCAAATGAACCATATTTTATATATAGCGGTGACTTTACCAACTATGATGTGTTACGGTAGGTAAGTAAAGATTCAGCGAAAAAAATTACTTTGAATTATAAATCTTTATCAAAATCATTTTATCTCAACTCTCAAGTTAACTATATATAAGTACCTCATTCTACCCCATATTTATTTTGTCGTGCCCACGTAAACTTATGAGTGTATCAAAGGTAGGTTCACCACCGCAACTTTAATTTTTGTTTTGCTTATTTTTAAGTAATTTTAATTACGAATTTGTTTGTTGAATTTTTTATGTCACACGTCATAATTAGGTTTTATCCACTAATGGCAGAAATCCACGTAACCATTCCTATTAGCTTAATATTTTCATAAAGTATTCATATCATTAACATAAAAACTTGTTTAACCCTAAACAATGTTGAAAAATTTTAAAAATTAAATTTTAGCGGATCGCAGTACGCTTGCTATAAATAGTAGTAGTAGAAGTCAAAAAGCTCTTGAACAGCCCGGAACTAGGGAGGGGGGCATACCGGGGCAGACGAATGCACAACTCATAATTTAAAAATTTACACACTGTTGAATTCTGTCAGGAACTCTGTTTTTAAAGAGGAAGCTCCACTTTTATTTGGTGATATAAAAAAGGCTAACGGTTTCCATCTCTTGCAACAGATCTATGCACATGATTTGCAGGATGACTTTCCTAATATTTGTATTGCTCTGTGAATTTACTCTGCGCTTCCTACTACATGTGCAAATTGTCAGCGAAGTTTTAAAAAATTATTTGCGATCCTATATAAGCCAGGAACGTCACTCAGCGAAAGAAAATCGAATTGCACATGAGATCAATTATGACAAGGCGATAGATTTGTTTGAAGAACAAAAGGTTCGAAGAGTAAATTTGTAATATAAAATAGCTGATTTTTACTTTTATTCTTACGTTTTATTTCAAAATATATGTCTGTCACGTCCATGTATGTATATATTTGTAAAAAAATATAGGCTTAACACAGAAACAACAGCGCTAGACTGGTCCTTGTGGCATTCTTGATGGCTCAAATGAGGAAAATGATAGGTGGTAAGGTAGTACAGGCCAGCGGGGGCGGAATTTTTCAGTTTTTGCTCGCCTTGAAAAAATTCAAGATCCGGGGCTACTCTTGACGTCATTATTTGTATCACGTGACCCGCTCGGCAATGCTTAACCAAGGTTACTGTAACACATTATTAACTTGATGTGTGTTTCCGATGTTTGTATTTGGCACGGGTAATGTTTTGATACCTCTTATTTTCCTGGCTAATTAGAAAACCACAAAATATCTTGCTGCGAAAACAAATACTCCCTTGTATCAGCAGGGTTGCCAAACTAATATGGAAGATAGTCTTTGAAATATGGATATCGATGTAATTTTCTCACTAGGAAGCAAACCCTTTGAAATTTATTTTAAATCTTTCAAAATAACTTCAAAACGCTATTCTTTCGTTGATAATTAGAAATCCGAACCAGAAACTGTAGTGAAGGACCAAAAACTTTTACATCAAAGAGATCACATGACCTAATGGGTGCAACTTCCGAGCAATCAAATCAACCGGTATTTTTTAGTTCGGCAATTATTTATTTTTGAGATAACAGCTACGAAAAGAAAGTGCAAAAAGGTTTTTCTCTCAAAGTGAACCATGTAGATTACACACTTTTGGAAAGTTGGAAAACAGTGAATTGTATGACAAAAATTCAACAAACAAATTTTAATAATACATTGACCGAATTTGTTTCTCAATTATAATTTGATAAAGGTACATTTTATCTAAATGGGGAAACACTGCAGTCAGAGTCAGAAAAGAAATACAGAGACAATGTCCATTATCTGCCAAAGTGAGCTATTTCCGATATATTGTAAATTGCGTTGCTCTTTATAAAAAGTACGGATTTAAGGGAGGCAAAAAAAATGTCCTTCAAATTTTTTTTAAATAGGCCTGTTGCCCATTTTTTTGCACAATATGAATCTACATGAGAAAAATAGACCCGTTTTTTATTTTTCGCAAAGCGCTTAGTTAATGCTTAAAAAAAGATTGTTTATGTTTAAAGTTTGAATCACTGACGTCACCGTTCTCTGACGCGCTTAGTGCGGTGTAACTGAGTGATGTTGCCACGCCATTTTCGGATCCTGACATTCCTGTCGGCCGAGATGAGGTTTCTGAAACCGAAGTCGCAGCAGCGTTGACATTTTATTCCAAACTCGCAACCGTAATTATGAATTATAAAAATTTACACGCGAATGGATGTGTTAAACGCGATTCGTCATTTTCACTATAAATATTAAAACGTAAAATATATTAAATTAAAATATTAGCTTGTAGCGGATATATCGCAAACATAATTCATTTTATGGCAGCCGCAGGATAAGTCCATATTTCAAGTGATATTAAAACTGGAACAACTATTTATTAAGTAGGTAAACTCGTTTAAACCTGAGTTACTGCGTGTATAGCTGCCATTACATCATTTTATTCAAGTCGCAACCTTTAAATAGCCAAATTGCCTAATTTGCGTAAAATCGAACGATCTGACCACACGAGTTTCCATTCACGTAAAATTCGTCAATCATGTGTAAGTCAATTTTTGGTAAGTTGTCCGAAGATCGCTTTACATATTCTTGCACAGTCTATGTTTGAACAACAACGTACCAAGCAAATAAAAACAAAACTTTAACGCGTCCTCCGTTCTCAAACCAAATCATAAACAAAGGTACAAAGGCACAGAACCACAGAACATACACGTGTTCAACAGCGCCAAAGGTGTCAAGCATGCAACAGGCCAACAGGGCATCTGGCGCATCGGCGCAATAGCGGAGTGCGTCTCCAGGAACGGTGACGTATCACGAAATATTTGAATTTGGCGGAAAACCTTTAAAGGTAAAAATAAAACATTACAAATATTTTTTTCTATTGCCAGCTTCTAACTCCACTAGCTCCAGGCTAAGTTGCACATGTGTTATAATAACGATTTACTGTCAAGGGCAACAACCCCATTAAAAATCACATGTAGTTTTAAGCCTAAACAAATAGTAAACCACTTTAACAACTTATTCTTGTCTGTTTAAGAATTTTGTAAATTAAATGCAGACATAAATAAATTTTGAAAGTTTGTTTCGTTTATTCACCTCTTATATGTAGGTTTTATTTATTTTTTTTCTTACATCAGGTTTTACATTAACATAGAACAAAGCTAAATAATAAAGATGTAGTCTTTTTAAATGATTTGCAGTTATTAGGTAACCTTTTAGACCACATTCACATTCAAAAGTGATAAAAGATTAAAATTTGTACTCAAATGACTTTGTAAGAAAATATTACTACAATAGGCTAGCCTAACATTATTTGATTGCTAATTTTTAAATTTTAGTGTTTATCTCAGTCTCTCACACTGAAATAACTGGGGAACAAGACTAACATTATGTCCGACTACCAATTTTGAGATTTTAATAATAAAAAGACACTAACAAATTTCAAAATGCATTTTTAAGCATGCTTGTGAAAAAAATTCTTTTTACGGCTTCCTGCTGTACCTACCTCATTTCACTGGGAACGGGCCTAATATTATATCTAAATACATATATTTGTTAGTTAGATCTAATGCACTTAGCACCATCTTCATTCATACCACTTTTTTTATACTGAAAAAAAACAAGAAACTAACAACCCTGAAAAGGTATTTCTAAGCATCTTAAATTTAAAAAATTTCTGGGCAAGGACTCCATTCCACTAAAGAACAGCACTGCACTTGCATTATTTCTGATTATTTATTATTTTAAGATTCTACTATCTGTTGAATAAAAGACAGTAACAAAACGTAAAACACATTTTATATAATTTTCATTTAAAAAAGACAACTCCTGATTCCCCATTCCACCCTAACCTGCCCCCACCCCTCCACCAACAAAGTTCTAGATCCAATCCTGTTTGATAACTGCAATGCTTCACCATTTGGAAAGAGAGAACAAATTAAAATTATAATCACCAAATTTTTTTGTACATATCTATATACATCTTATTTGGCTGACTTCTTGCTATCCACGTGTGCTTCAGTTAGAAGTTTCACAAACATAAATTGTGAGAAGTAGAATAACGCATATAATAACTAAGCATTATAGCATGCACATAGAAATTCTAACAAGTTATCAATGTACAAACTATATCTTACCGCAATACCATGTAAGAACACGCCCATCCAGCCATTTGACCAGATATTCAGCGAAGCATAAAAACATGAATTAATAATGCAGATGAGGTTGCGGTGCCACCATGTTAGAAAAAAAGATTTGTAATTCTTGTACGAATCTCACCTAATTCACCAGACATGTTCACATTTTAATTAAAAAATTTTAATACCTTAGAAAAATCTTACATCTTTTAACGGAGTAAGCTTACCACCTTGGCAACATTAAAATTTTTATTTTAGATATATGCACTTAATGTACATAAAGAAATTATAATAAACCATAACATGTTAGAAATTTTAGGTTATATACTATATATTACATTTTTACATCACACTTATTATGAACAAACAATAAAGCTATTATTGCCAGCTTTAAATGGCCATTTCTAAAGTTACTATGCTATTAATTACCAAGATACTTTCTCACTAGCATAATAATTATACTGCATTGAATCTTTATTTCACTTTTTCTTTGCAAGTTTATGATCTCACCATTACAATTACATATGTTTCCTAGTTTATCACACAATATAAAAGCAAGCACTCTCTTCCTTCAAAAATATTTATTGTAAATTATGTAAAATGTTCTGTAATAAAGCCCTGTTATAGATGTATAATTTTTATTTTTTCCAAGCACTAACTAGATACATGTGTAGAAGTATATAACGATAATAATAATACAAATATAAAAAAATGAAATTCTAACACTGATAAAAATCAAATTAAAAACAACAAACACTAGAATATATGAATCAAATACCCTGCACCCACTAACTGAAATTACAAAATTTTAATTGTTAATAAAACATGTAAAGCTGTACTATAATAAGGCCACTAAGCTTTAAATGTAAGAACACTTATACACAATTTCTGTTTTAAACAATTTATAGGTACTTGTGTGTTTTCACAGTCAGTGGTTTAACCATAGGCAGTTAAAGTTATCAACAAGTATTTAATTTCACTGGTTACTTCATCCTGCAAAATAAAAATTTGTATGCATAATTTTGTGGATGGTATATATATATAAGGACGTCTTGTTATGTTAAATGGCAGTACATGAAGCTAGTGTGTATGCGTACAGTTACAGTGCAGTTTAGAGGTACACGTGATTTACATTTAGTCAAGTATCGCGAGCAGAACTTTCTTGTAGTCTCCAGATGTGTCTCCCTGCAATAAAGAGTTGTTAAGGTTTCATGCAATACTAAAGGAAAGTATATGGATTAAGCTACCAAACCCTGAAGCGTTAAAGATTCAAATGCTAATCATGAACCAGTTAATGATCATGAAGAGTGATTATAAAAATCAACATGTAGTTTACATCTATTTTGGAATAATAATTATAACTGCATGTTAAAAATTGAGAAAATGCATAAATGATATACAATGCAAATGGATTCAATCAAAACATTTTTTATCACAATGGTGCCACCAGATTCTAAAAAATAAGTCACAAGCGCTTATTCATAAAAAATTATGCACCATTAAATGAACTCCACCCTGTCAGTTTATTTTTGACTAGGATTTGCTTTTTCACTTTATTCCTAAATTGTACTGTGTACTAATGAATATCAAAGCGACCATCTTATACTTTGAAACTATAAAAAAATAATTGAACCTTAGCTTAACAAGAGAACTAGATGAAACACTACTTTTGTGATGTCACAACTGGAGATCTCTACTGCCATGCTTATGTCTTGTGAAAATAGTTATACCATACAAGAATTTATGAAAAAATATAAGATAATTATTATTGTTTACAGTAGCTACCTGCAGTCCTTATTTCCATGAAAGTTTTAGGTTTAAGTACCACCAGTTAGTAACAATATGAAGACAATTAATAATGGAGGATTTTGTTAAATGATTCAAAAAAAGTAGATCGTCCTTGTTAATATAGAAAACAATCATTCAATCTTTGCGAATTTGTAAGTCAAAGTAAAATAAAAAAAATATTTTTCAAGCAACATTACTTGTAAGGTCACAAAATGTTAATTGCATCTTAATTTTTTTTTCTCATTTTATGTGTCGAAGTTTAAGAAGAGGAAGACATGATGGCTGATTTCAATAGTTGTATGATATACATCTTCTCAAAGTTTAAAATGATCTCAGTTTACTATTAAAATTATATGATACAGTTTCAATTATCTTATTTTTGTTTATAATGCGGTTATCAAATGCATTATGCACAATCTATAGCTCTTAGTCATTTTAATCTCTGTGAATGTAATTAAATCATTTTTTATGCTTTTCACATTAAATTGCTTTTGGCCCATGAAAGACAACACAGGTTCGGCAAATATGTTAATGAAAAATGTTCAAAAGAAAGAGCAATTAATTGTGAAAAAGGATTTAAATTAACAATGAACACAATCAAAAAATTGAACTAAAAATAAAAGTGAGAAATGTCTAAAACATTAAAAACTAACAAAGCATTGGGTTAAATGATGAATAGTTCCATTCTATTAATGGAATATTAATTTATACTTAAATAAGCTCTTCACAGAGATACAGCAAATTTGTTTGTATAAAAATAAGTATCAAAATGATTATCTATTTATGATATGTTGTAAATATAATACAGCTGAGAATGAAAAGTGCAGTAACTAATGAACATCAAAACCAAACAATTCATTTTAATTATATTATATACAAACTGTGCTATGCATCTAAATGTTTGATGAATGTATTGCATAACTTGCTTCTGATGCTAAAAAAAAAGAACAACAATCATTGACAGCGCCTTTATAGCAAGTGTTATATTTAACCCACATTTAAATAAGATTTACGTTTGAATATTAAAATTAACTTCAAAAATATGTAAATCTTTGGTACTTTCTCAAACCAGTGATCATCCAATAAGCATATTGTTAATAAAATATATATTTTTTTGCATTATTTATGTTTTCTTTGCATAGAAAATGTTTTTAATCAAATGTTTACAATATATTATCATTACCACGATTATTTTTCTAGAAAGTTAAAAAGCCTATACTTTTTTAATGTATAATGAGTAATGATCTTTATATTAAATTTTTTATTTTATAATTAAAATTTTGATGTCTTATGTGTGTTTTAACAATTCTCAAAATAATATTTGCTGAAATATTGTCTAACGCAAGTTATAATTTTAGGTTTCTGGCTTTTTATTATTTTTTTCTTCTACACTACTATAAATAACAGACAAATTATCCAAGAAAATGAGAAGTAGAAATAATAAAACAGATCTATATTTTACAGAAAAAAAAAATAAATGTAGTAATACTCCTAGTGGTTACAAGGCAAATATTTACTCTTTTATTGAAAGTTTACATTTTTCCTTTATGACATCATTTGACCAACTTATGCCCTCTCACAATTTTCAAACAATCAGCACACACTTGCTTTATATACCAATTACATATTGATTGTAATGCTACTAACAGAAACAACATGTCAGGATGGACACAATAGATCCTAATAATCTCATGATAGTAGCAGTAAACAGGTTAGTATAGCTATGAATGATTCATTTAGCAGCTAAAACCCAGTACCGAAAACAAAACATAATACAGACATACCTGAATCCAACTTTCCAATGTTTTTCCATATTTATCCAAGAACGCCTGCTTAATATCGGCTAAATCAATCTCAGATCTTGAAACAACGATGCGGATTAAAGTTTTGTCTTTTGTACCCAAACCAGACATTGCATCATGAAGCCTCTCAGCAAAATATCCAACCTTGCTCTTTACACATTTTACTAAAACAGCAGCATATACAATCTAAAATTTTACAATGGTCACTGTGGATTACCAATTCCAAGAAGACCCTTCTGAACATTGCCAGAAAATTCCTTTTTTATGCTTGATTCAATATCTTTACCAGAAAGCCTTTCATATTCAGCAAAAGTTTGCCTCAATTGCTGGTAACTCCTTGTGATCAAGATGGAATTAAACTCAGACTCATCTGTGCCCCATTTGGACTCTCCGGCCTTTATAAGGGCCTCCGCATCGGCTGTAGCTTGTGCTTCATTAACTCCCTGGTTTTCATCCCGGTTTGCCTGGCAAAGGGAGACAAGAAGCCTCTTAAAGTGCCCAGAGGTATCATCTTTCAAGTCTGCCTCTAAAGGCTTTCCATACACTAAAAATAAAAAGAATTTAATGGAATACGTTTAACAATTATCTAAATTTCAAAGTTATCCCTTTTAATAAACAACTAGAAAATTTGAAGGTGTTTTATTCCAAAAAGAGGAAACTGTTACTTTGTCTTTAGGCTGTAAAATGCATATTTTATAAATACATCTTACTAATTATTTTGTGGCTCAAAAATCTATTCTGCAAAATATACAGTTGCGTCTATATACAGGGTGTTCACGCTAACAGTCTACAATAGCTAACTTTTTTATTTGAAATTTTAGAGTAGTGGTTTAAATGGGGGAGTTTCTTTTTTTTGAGAAGAATTTTATGGTGTTTACAAAAAACAATTGAATGTCAACTGTCAGAAATATTGACTACAAGTTTGTTATTTTAAATAGAACGACCCTATTTTTTCTAGCGCATTCGATTGGGCACCATGAATTAAATAAAAAAGTATCAAGATACCACTACCCTATCTTCATTTGTTTTTGAGATATTCTGGGTAGAATGATTTGTGTTCACGCTAACAGTCTACAATAGCAAACTTTTTTATTTGAAATCGTAGAATGATGTTCAATTGTTTTCTTGTAAACACCATAAAATTCTTCTCAAAAAATTAAGAAACTCCCCCATTTAAACCACTACTCTAAAATTTCAAATAAAAAAGTTAGCTATTGTAGACTGTGTGTTGTATTGTAGACACTGTAGCGTGAACACAAATCATTCTACCCGGAATATCTCAAAAACAAATAAAGATAGGGTATTGGTATCTTAATACTTTTTTGTTTAATTCAATGTGCCCAATCGAATGCGTTAGAAAAAATAGGGTCATTCTATTTAAAATAACAAACTTGTAGTCAATATCTCCGACAGTTGACATTCAATTGTTTCTTTGTAAACACCATAAAATTCTTCTCGAAAAATCAAGAAACTTCCCTATTTAAACCACTATAAAATTTCAAATAAAAAAGTTAGCTATTGTAGATTGTTAGCGTGAACACCCTGTATATGTCTATGGGGTTTCGAAAAAATTTATCAATTTCAATAGCTTTTTCCTAAATATATGGTGATCCAAACACACATCGTGATATCAACATGACATACAAAACTCGAACCGCCCTGAAATAACGTCAAAAAAGAGATATGGTAATTATGAATGTATTTTGGAGATTTTTCTAGGGTAAGAGAAATCACCCATGATGTTGTTGCACATATATTTTTTTATTGTGGTTTCTTAAGCTACAGTGGAAATTAGTTGACCTATATTTTTTCTTTTCCTTTTAAACCAGCAAGTTTATATGTTTCAAAAAATTTCCAAAGTTCGTACTATTTTATTAGCTACTGTTTAAAGCCTTGGTAGATTGTTTGATGTAGCCAACTCATCAAAAACGTCTGGGATCCTATTGTGAGGCTTGATAAATGTATTAATTACATTAGATTACATTTAACTAAACGGACAGACGTGATATTCAAATTTAAGAGTAACATCCAAATATGTAAACAATGCTGGTCGGTATTTAATGGTTCTAACTTCAACCTGAAAACGTTGTGTGAAGCGTGTGCACGGTATTTTCATGATGAGCCTCATCATGTTATTATTTATTATAAGTATTTATTCATGGATCATGTTAGTTACCACCCTCTGCAAATTATCCTTTTACAAAACCTAATTGCATTTTACTGTTTCAAAATCCAAACCAACTAACCCAACCTAAATCTCATAACAATTAAACGTTGCACTGATGTGCAAAGCGTGAACACATCAAACCTTCGCTGTCACTCTGTGGAGTGATTTGGCAATGCCGTGCATTCAGACATATGCTTTATGATTGGGGGATATTATGTAATTCCACACCGTCATTCCTTATTTTGAAGTGCATCAAACTTCCACATTGCCATATGACTTAAACGTGATTAAACATGTATATATTATATACTAAAAGTGCCAAGCAATGCAACAACCCATTGCTATTATAGTGAATAAAAATTGTTAATAGCATATTTGACTTATTTAAGGAAACAGAGACAGCATTCACAACATCAACATCACTCAAAAAAAAATAAATGTTGAACAATTGCAATGTTGAATCTAGATAATTATTAATGACTTCACTGCATCAATTAAATTTATATGTGTGTTAATATTTCTTATAATTATTTTGATTTTCTATAATAAGTCTGAAGAACAAAAAAACAGAACTGAAATATATTACTTTTTGCAATTTTATCAGACATTTACAAAACAAACAAACCTATCACTTCACTTATTATGAATAGTGTGTGACAACACAAGTCTATCACATTTGAAATTTAGATTGCGACTGCAGAATCTATAAGCATGTAACCATTACAATCTACACTCTGGAAGGACTATGACGCTCGTACTAAAAATAAAACGTCAAAAGACGTTATCGTAGCTGTCTGCAACAGCAACACTAGACAATTGCACATAGTTGTTTAATGGTTTTTGAATGGCTGAATAAGTTAAGAAATTCACTGTAAGTGTATTGGATGATTTTCGCCTAAGACAGGCAAACAATGTGATCACAATGAAGAACATAGCAACAGTAAAATATTGATTAATGGTAGCAGTTGAATCAAAATGAAAGAAATCAACTAAAAAATTGTTGTTAACATCAGTTAAGACCATAAAATTGCTGTGGAACACCTTAAGCAAAATGGGAATTTTGCAAACAGAGAATACAGGAATGCATTTCTTTGCTTCAGCAATATTACATGGAAAGAAACACTTTTTAGGAACAAAAAACAAGAATGCCAACAGTATTTTTGAATATAAATAATGTTACTATTCAAGATTACTACCTATTTGATTGAGGGCACTATAGTGTTATTAGCATATTTTACTCCAGTCTACTGAAAAAAATCTTGAAACCAGCCTTAAAACAAAATGTCGTGGACTTTATATACCTACCACAGTTATAAGTAAAGTAACTAGTGTTATCAAGCAGGTTATGATTTGTCAATGGTCATTGATGGCATGAAAAAGGTTTCTGATTTACTGCTTACTACTTATCTTAACCTGTCAGATGTGCTCAAAATGTCTATTATTGAATGGAAACTTTCAAAAGAACCATCATATGCCATCTAAAGCAAATAGATTCACAAACAAATTTCTGTTCCCCCACATCATATCCCATTTAAGACTGCAATTTTATATTCTGATATGGGGCTTGTTAGTCATAAGCCACTTGATGACACTTTTAAATAAAGATCTACCTAATGACAAATAACCAATTAACAAGCAACCTATAAGGAGTTCGCCCTGTCTGTAAGTGATGTTGAGGAAGTACACCTTACATATATTTTTTAATAGTCCACATGTAAAGAGGTTCACTAGGGATTTTCATGGTATTCGAACTGTAAATATTTTGTACGTTAGTTTGGTGCGGTCAAGTTTAGAATCTGTACAGAATAGGTTTGTCAGGTTTATCTCGTGCAGAATACCTTGGAAGATCCGTGGCTCCATTGAGTTGTGTAAAGCATATGTTGGGTTGGATAATTTAAGTAATCATAGACATTACTGTTTTATGTACAAAATTTTGCATAATATGTGTGATGCTTCACAGATACTTGAATGTCAGTTTTAACGTTCCTAAATATAACACTAGAAACACTCCGCCATTTTATATAAATACTTGTGATACGAATTATTTACAAAATTCGCCTTTAAATAGTATGTTAGCTAGCTGTAATTGTGTTTCTGGAAATGTAGATTTCTTTATTGATTCCTTTTCTAAATTTAAACTCTGGGCCAAGCTCGAATGTATGACTTAGATAACTAGATACCTATTTGTACTATATGTAACTGTTTTATGTAAAGGTTTCACCGTGAATAAACATATTATTATTATTATTATTATTATTAATAGTATAGCACTGACTTACGGTTTTCATAGAATTGTGCAATGGTACGTATTCCATAATTGGAAAGGGTACACAAAATTTCAATTATAGCCTCTTCATCAGTACCCAGTCCAGATACAGCATCATGCAATTCTTTGGCATAAAACTGAGGTAGTGGTGTCATGAGTGCCACGATGACATCTTCAAATTTGCCACCAAGCTCGCTCTTCAGCTCAGATATCAAGTCTTTTCCGTAAGACGTCTTGAAGGTTTCGGCAATTTCTAAACGTTGTACAATGCCACGGCGAGCCAAAACATCAATAATGGCCTTCTCATCAGTTCCAAAGCCCTTCATCGCCTTTCTGAGAGTTGCAGCATCTGCCACAGGATCAAAGGGATCGGCAGGATACACAGTTGGGGTACACTACATTAAAACAAGAACCATTAATCATAACTACAAAATTAAGATAAATGTAGGTGTAAGTAGGTAAATGATTGGCTATATTGGTAAAATGTTACTTTGTATACTGTACAATAATGAAGACAGCCTATCTCAATAAGTGTACTACTAAAAATAAATGATCTGGCATTCAATGAAGTAAACCATATCTATCTAATTTTTTTAATAGCCTTTTTAAATAAGCATTCTAAATAAGGGCATTTACATATCTTAATTTCCAAGAAGTATGTCTAAAAAGGTAGTTCCAATTATCTTTCATGACTTTAAGCTTCAGTAAATCTGGCAGGTATGAGATCTAAGTAAACTGAAACAACTACCTCTACACATATATGCAGAATTGTGTGTACAAGTATCAAATAATATTGAAAGCAAAGGAACTATAGCAGATGAAAGTAGATTTAAACAGTGAACTAAAAGGCTTGTCTGTGAATATTAAAAAAAAGGTATCATATACCTTCTTATTTAATTTATATAACAAGGAACAAATTCAGAAAACAGCCATAAGCCTCGTACTAGTTCACTTTCAACATAACAAAATATCTAAACACTCAATAGAGAGCAAATTATTCTTAATTGTTTTTTGGTTATTTTGAAAACTAAGGTGTTCAAAGTATTGAACAAACTGCACTTTTGCTTGATCTTCGGGATTTCTCAATTGTTAATACTTTATTTTGTAAAACCTTCTAGCTATAATGTAATTTTAATTGCGTATAATAAGATCTACTTTAACATTAATTACTGTAATTAAACAATAATACACATGTGTAATATCAGAACTTCCTATATTTAAAATAAAGGCAGGTCTGGTAATATCCTTCAAAATAACAATTACATTGCACTTATAAYATATAACTTTTCTGATAACGCAAACTGAAATCAAAACAGCTGTACACATATACATTACCTACACCTACAATTATGCTTTACTTTAATAAAGTATACCTACTTAGCTACTTTCATACGCTTATTAACAAGACCAAAAACAAAAACTACCTATGTAAAAACTGAAGTGAGCAAGTTTTATTCTTACCTTGAATGGATAATACTGTTGTCCAGACATCTTGAATTAAGAGTGCTGCAAAACCAAATGAATAAATGAAAATTATTATTAATATCTCTGGTAGTTTTACTAGCGGAATAACTTTGTTCAAGTTAGTACCGTCTGTAACTGATGGCAGTACCTACTTATACAAGAAATGTATCTAAGAGCAATGAAAAGTTACTAATAAAGTATTGTTCCCATGACTGTTTAATGATGTCATCAGCTAAAATACCGTGCTCTATACGCCGGCAAATTACAAATGTATGAATCATGGAATTTAACATTTCCGCGGAAGTGAGTATGAATGATTTAACCATGAAGATACGTGTACACAGATACCGTGGCCCAAGAAAACAATCCGGGGTGATCAAAGAGCTTTGATAACGTTTGCAAAAATAACCGCCCTAATAAGAATTTTAATCTCGTATATGTATGTATACCTAGCCGCTATTATCGTCTAACGAAGGTTGAAGTCGATCACTCTTATTTTTAATACCGTCGTTTAAGGAATCCGCTTCTATTAATAACGCCTACAGCTAATGAATATTCGCCTTCGTGCGGCATTTTTGAAATATGCACTAAACAGCATTAAAAAAGAACAATCAATAGTCGAGATGTGTCATTAAGGCCGCATCCACCAGTCTAGGTCGGGTGTTTCTTGATTCCTTCTAGACTATCGGAATAACTTCTTATAGTGGAAGTTGCTGTACTCTTGTATTTAATGGAAAAGTTAAATTTGGTTTATGAATGAACTTGTAAGAGCCATTAATAGCATTGCAAGAATAACAGATAACAAAACTTACCTTTAATATTAATCGCAACAAAAATCTGATAACGCTATGCCGGGTCACACCTACTAGTGTCTTCACGACTATTCACACAACTTATGCCTTCTAGAGTGGCCTTCTACCTAATGCCTAAACGAAACGCCGAATGCCGAACAGGATCAGCGGGTCAGCAAGGCAAACATCTAAGCACAACGGTGCCAAATTTGCACTTAAATATTCAGTGCTCCCCAATTTGATTATTGCAATATAGTTAAAAACAGATCGTAGTAAATACGCATTATTATCACTAAAAATAACAATTTATTCATCCTAAGATACTGATAATTGTTGATCTAAAGCATGGCGGTGCAAATTAATGTGTGCATAAACATTAAATTTCTTAGAATATCTTTCCCGATAGTGGTCGAATCTAAGCAGGTAGTCGATACTCAAAACGATAATTTTAACTACTTGCCACAGATTGAAAATATTAAAAATAGTTCTGTAGAATGTAATTGTGAAAATGTAATTGTAATTATAACAAAACGAGTAATTCAATTACAATTGTAGAGAAAGTAATTAATTACTTCTTTAATTATAATGAAAATAATTTAATCACTTTTTCAAGTAATTATAGTTATTTACTTATCAACACTGGATTACGACTTGTTTTTTTAAACTCCCCATTCTGAAGACTATATAACTAACCGTAATTCGTGCAGCCGTGTAAGTAAAAATTTTAATGGCCACATTATATCTAATTCAGCTACTTATGCATGATGTCTTATTTAGTTTCTTATCCAGCTCAAATGTACGTATAAATATAGAATTTCATTATATTTGGCAACTGTGGAATGTTATGAGCTGGGTTGGAAGCAAATAGGTATGATGGTCTCTGAAAAAGAAATGACGTAATTTAGGTCAGCTTTCAAGGACCCAAAACTTACCGCATGACAACCCAGCATCTAGCAGAGTACTGCCACCGCCACTACCTTAATTAATATAGCAACCTTAACGAATTTTAGATTTTCTGTATTACCCTTGGCATTACATACCTATTATCTCAAATAAATTGTTTTAAAATTACACTTTCAATTGACTTATAAATTTAAAAAGACGAGCAATATGCTTAACTGGTATAGGGAAGCGTGTATCTTTTTTGCATTTTTGCAACATAACGTTTATTGATAAAATTCATTGATCAAGGGTTAGCAGCACACCGGTAGAGAACGTCGAAAGAAAGTTTGAGGCCTGAGTATCTATGCTGATGAACATATTTACAATAAATTTATTATTGATAGGTATTTTTGTTACACATTACAGAATATACATACATACAACCGCCGTTGACTAACGTTTTATTTCCCATTCCTATTCAAATAATACACGCCAACCACCGCTACTAAACGCTACGTCCGTAACGCCAAAAATTTAAAAAGTAAAATAAGAATTGATTACCTTACCCTCTTTTAAGTGCCACATTAAGTAGCTAAGAAAGCTGCTAATATGTTTAAATATTGCCTAGATTAAATTGATTTTATGTATTTCTTATAGTAGCAAGATACAAAGCCCGAATTGGTACCAAATATAATGCATGGTATAGGACCCAGGCGGTAAAAACATGGACAAATGCATAATGCTATATTGTTTTCTCATAATAGGCCTCACAGCCTCACACTGTACTTGTAAGTGGTAAAAGTAACCTTGCCAAAGATTTATTCCTGGAGGTCGTAGACTAAAGGTCATTTATATTTTTCTGTATTCTAATTACTGTCAAAAAAGGATCGCCGTAGGCGAGTATTTAAAAGGATTTATAGAATTTTATTGTGACATACACACTTTCTTAAGGAAATTCCAACATAGTATAGATGGGATGATCATCCAAAACGATCATTTAGATAATTGAAAGAAACTAGCTGGATGCTGTATAACCACCGTTTATTAATTCTGTCGCTGCTATGCTCTTGATGTTTCTTTCTATAATAATAATACTGCCCAATTTGTTCGTGATAATGTCAATGTCTTATAGACTCAACAGTAAATACCTATAATAATGTTCCATACTGGAACAACTGGAATAATGTGGACTAAATATTTGATATAGTTTATAGACATTAGAGACCTGATTGTAACCCTAGCTTACTTAAATGTGATAGCTACCAAGCTACCATTCCTCTATGACTATTGAAATTAAGATTTTTGCTTCTATTAAGACACAGAGCCCTTCTTACAGGTATAATTTTGTGAAAGCCACCACTAATTTTTTAGTAAGCTTCTGATGGGTATATTTTGTTTAAGAGTAGATACCTACCTACAATCTACATTATAACGTAGGTTGAGCTACCTCTAACAAATATACAATATTTTCTAATACCTTGTATTATAGGTAGGTTTGATATTTTATATGCCTAAGATTAGAAACATTTACTTAAGGTATCTTTTGTGGTTCAATACCAAACTAAACAGATACAGGAACCCGAAGGCATTTTCAGTTCTGTAATTAAGGCTTGGGTCCACATCACTAGCGATCTTATAGTATGTGATTTTGCTCAACAATTTTCCAGGTCTCATATCAGAAAGGTAAACATAAATTCTTCTACTAACACTATATATTTTTAATCTTTTCACATAGCAACTGAAGATGTTCTTGACCTCCTTATGACTGTCAATCCTACTTCTAGTTTCTCGATCCTTTCTTTCTTTATTCCTGTACACTGAGTTGAAGTAATGAACTTTTTCGGATCTGTAGAATCTACCAAATATCATCCCTATCTAACTACAAAGCTGCTCCTAAATCATGTTTTGATAATTCAGGTATATCACCGTTTTATCTACCAATTGTACCTAAGATGTTTGACACTGTATATCCAGTAAATCTATAATTTTTGAAGTACTTTGTCTTTGGTACCATAAACAAGAGCTAATGTGGGCTTTTACCAGGCCAGTCTATTATTTTTCAAGATATTTTATTCAAATTTGGTACATTAGTATATCTAATCATTTCAAATAAGGAAATATATTTATTAATTTGTTCTTGCAATACCTTTTTGTAGGATACATAAATGTAAAACATTTTGACATTTTCCTAAAAATTGGTGGATATACTATGAAAAAGATATACTTGTAATGTGGTGTTAAAGTGAACTGCTTCATAGAAAAATCAATTTAAATTTATCCCTGTTCATAAAATACTTTTTATCTATAGTAAGCGTATGTCATTAATTTGACAGACTAACTCATGTTAATTAAATAAAACCCAACAAAAAAAGTAAAAATCTTATTCTATTACTTAATACAACAACAATTTGAAGAGCAATAATAATAAGAATAATAACAAACATTAATAATAACCATATTAATGCATAAATGAATATCTACCTATTTATATGAGGGTGATGCTTTCAGCGTCCATAATATAATATTATCTCGGAAAGATCGCTGTCGCTTTAAAACACTGACAAAAAGGTCTGATGTTTCAACTAATAACTTTTTGTCAGTGTTTTAAAGCCACAGGGATCTTTCCGAGAAAATATCTTATGTTCCTATTTATTTCAAAGATGTTTGAAATGCCCTGTGTTGATTTCTACACATTTATAACATCTTTAAATTGATATGTAGACATTTATTTAAGCTATAATATGGTTATAGTTGTTTTTTTATTATTACTAATATTTTGTGTTGTTACTTAATAAGATTTAATTGTTTTATGTTGAGTTTTTATTAAGTCAACATGAATTAGTCCGTCAAAGCATGAAATCGTATACTAGATTGGAAGAATTTTATGGTTATTAGATTTTTTTTAGAGAGCAGGGATAAATTAAAGTCAACAAAATATCAATATGATTTATAAATATATAAAGGAGCGTCCTGAGCTTATTTAAGTTATAATATACTGATTTATGTACATACACTGATTACATGTTCGAAATTAAAATAAAATACATTGAAAAACAAAAGAAACAAAGTTTAAAAATTACTTTGAAGGGCTATAACTTTGTAAGGAGACAAAGTTAGACTAAGGTAAGTTGGATTATTTTGACTGAAGGGAGTTACTGTTAATGTATGGCCTATTTGTTACTAGACATCCTTTGTATATGAAATGTGAAAAAATATTTGTATGGTTCTTAAGTTACTAGCCTGCTTATGTTCCCTCTTACTCAAATAAATCATTCTTGTTTACTAAAATTTACTATTATAAACTTTTTATAATCTACTATTGTACAATCTGTTGCCCTATATTTTTTATTTTATCATTAATTTGTTTGGATGGCATGTATAAGGGTTGTTTCTAGTGTGAAGTCGTGTTTCCTAATTTCTCTTCATTACAACATAAATTCAAAACCATAATTGTGACGTTACATCTTTGGTTAAAAACTGACTACGGATTTTTAAAAAAGTTGAAAAAAACATCCTTATGATTTGCCAATTCTAATTTTCTTGAACTGCAGTGCTCAGTTTGATGAGTTATTGAACATACATGTTTGAATAAACCGTTTGGTTTCTTGATAAAAGTTCAGAGTGCAGAATTCCTTTATAATCCTACCAAACCAACAACATATCCTTGTTTTGCTGAATGTCAGAGCTGGTTCATCTTTTTTCACCAATGATCCTTTTCGATTAACATTGCTATAAACTATCCACTTTTCACCGTCATTAATCAGTTATTTCGGAAACAGATCAATTTTGTTGCATTTCAGAAATTAATCACAGATGTTAATGTGTTGTGTCAAATGAATTTTCTTAAGCTGATGCGGGACTCATAAATTAAGTTTCCTAACCTAGCCAATACAACCTGATCATGGGTTTGGTATAGCACTCATCAGCTTTCACTGGACTAGATTATTGTGTATATTTAAAAAAAAATCACCAGAACGAAAACAGGCAAACAAATTTTCACACTGTCTTTTTTTCACGGTTTAATTTCCATATGCAGCACATAACTTTTGTATCCTTGCATGCCTTATTGCCTCTTCAGAAATATATGAAATATGTCTGAAATTCCAGGTTTGTTAATGCATTTTTAAAATGAAATAGAAAAGAAACTAAATAACTAATCGATACAATTATCTTAGTAATAAAAGGTTGATCCCTTAACTACATGAAACCAACCTATGTAGGTTATATACTCCGAATATGGTAACAAAATAAAAGAATGTGCTAGCGCTATCTTTCAACAAAATCCTTAGGGCCAGTTTCTCTTCTGTATGTTAAGCTAAAACCAACTCCGTATTTAAAATCTAAACCAATCACATACCTCAATTTAAGGTTTAACAAAGAGAAGAGAAACCAGTCCCTAATCATTTAGTTGCTAACTGGATAACTAAACACTTGCAAAAAAATATGAAAAAATTAGTTTACTCATTTTCTTACAAGAACTTCTGTTCTGCTTGTCCTCCAGTCACTGTTTTTTTAAGTGCCTTGTCTCCACAATGTAATGTGTTACACATAACTGCTACCAACAAAAACTATGGATTCCCAAGGTAATTCTGTTGAAAGTCTGTGTGAGGTTACTAAATAATAAAATCCAGCATTAATTTAATTCCACCTTGTATATAACCTTCCATAATTACATGTTCATTCTAACATTGTAAAACATACAATTGTGATACAAGAATTAAGCTATCCTGAATGTTTCTTAAGTTAATTACAATTGCAAAACATTTTTTGAAAATAGTAGAAATTAGTCTTCCAAAAAGAAATACTGTCCAGCACGTTTCTGTTCCACATCTTTTACTGACTCTTGCTTATTGATGCGTGGTCTAAAGTTATTTGGATCTCTCCTGAAGGTGATACCCAACAGCTCCAAGAAACGATTCATTCCTGCTAGTAAAGTTTGTGGAGTATGCGCCACAGTACTCACAGAAGGCTGACCTTCAAACACGATAACTCGATCGGCCAAATATGTTGCCATGATAAAATCGTGTTCCACTACAAACCCTGTCTTCTTTGCATGCAAAATGAACCTGTAAAAATAAAATAAATGAAACATCAAGTATTGCAAACTATGTCATAAACAGGGTGCGTCATTACTGTAAAATGGATCTATAATGCCGCTAATATAAACATATTTACAATACAGAAATCTGTGATACACCATTGAAGCACACACAGATACTATTTTGTTTCTCTTTAATTCTTATGCACAACTGAAATTGTAGTAGGTACATATTTTGTTTTCAAATAAAATAATATTTTGCAAATTATTTAGCGAAGGGTGGACCTTTTTTGTCATGATATTTCCTTATTAGTTTATTAGCAAAAAAAAAACCAATTTTTGAACCTTTCAAGTGTGCACCTTCTTATTTTAAATGGAATATCTGTATATTTTCAGTGGATTGCCTGTGGTTTCATGATATGTCTGCAAGAATTATAATGTGTAAAGCCACTATTATATCTAACAAAATACTGCAATGCACTTAGACAATGAGTTAGACAAAGAGGGATATGTTTTGGAATCAAAATGACTGCTGCTTCCGTCATTTTACTCATCTGATCCTGATCGTGTGACATCAAGGATAATGTCAATATAACTCTGGCTAACATCACTTGATAATTGTGTTTTTAATTTTATCGTTGTAGAGACCTACATCAGTGGCAGTGTAAGTCCAGAATAGTTAAGGTTATTATCATCATATTGTTATTGGAGGTAGAAATTTTGGAGAGAAGAAAAATACCTTACTAAAAGCGTGTATTATTCTATTTTCAAATAATTTTGGGTCACCACAATTGGTGAGGAGGAAACTTAAAATAGCAAGTTTAGCTAAAATTAAAATACTGATCAACATTTTCAATGAACTGCTTCGAAAAAGGCTAAAAGCATTTTACAATTCCAGTTCTTGTAGTGTTTCTACAAAAAAACTTAAGAATTATACTTTAAATACCTACAAATTTGTTTTAATTCTATTTTGCTGAAGCGACTGGTTGAAAGCTATAGGCCAAAAAAATCCAAGATTTTAAGGATAGCTCATATAAATAAATTTGTCAAAGAAATAATGAATATTTAATGACTAAGGTCAGTCATCAAATTCATTCATAGATTTTTTAAGGTGGCTTTAACATGTAGTATTTCTGATGTAACTATTTTAATCCACCAAATCAGACAGAATAAACTGGTTACTACTTTCCTTGATCTTCTACAACATATTGTTTAATTCTGGCAAAGATATTACCTTTAAAAAACTGCCTGAAGGGTATATCAAAGGGTCTCTAAATAATAAGGTAGAAGTGGCAAACAAAATCACTGGGAAACATTTGGTATAATAACCTACTCTGCAGTATGATAAGGTAAAAGTTGCAAACAAAACTTTCGGTGTGAAACACATTCAACAAAATAATCATTCTGGATCACAAAAATTTAAAAAAATGTGTCTTAAACCTTTTGAAATATGCAAATGTCTTTAAAGAAATTATATTTTATTACACTACAAAAATTAATATTTCATAAAAGCTACCTTTGGTTTTCTAGCCATAATGACACAGATACTTGAAAATTATGCCTATTTGACCACAAATTTTGCACTAAAAGTTAATATTTTTAACGATACCTTATTATTTTTAAGAGTATACAAATTTTAAATAATCAAAATAAATAGACTTAATAAATGTATCTGCGAAAATAAATCTGATTAAAAGAGATTTGAGATTATTAAATTTTTTCATTCATAATCTCTTTGATGATCAAGATGTTTTTCGTGAACCCAGAAATTAAATGTAAAATATAAATAATAAATAAATATCCCATTAATAATTTTAATTCAATATTAGTAAAAGAAAATTATGGTTAAATATGCTTTCTTTATCTTGTATAACAATTTAAATTCTGACAGCTATACTGCTAAACATAAGACAACTTCGATGTATTTTAGCATTAAAGTTGAAAAAGCAATTTCATGTTTTGGCTGGTGTTTTGAATACAGAGAACATTTAAGTAACGGCATTTCAGTAATTGCAGGAAACCCCCATTTTTCTTTTTAACAATGGCACAAAGCAACGTTCTTCTAATGATTTTAGAATCATTTGTATATTGCATTTGATATGCATAGTTGTGGCTACAGGCTACTACAACATTTTAAAATGTGATTGAAGCCAAAATAACAATCAAATGTATCAATCTTTTAAGAAAACTTATTAATATGTTACCAACCTCTTGATCACTTTAGCTGCTACCAGACGCTGCTCGGAATCCAAATAGGCACTAGGTTCGTCAATCAAATAAACATCAGCTGGTTTGCCAAGGCAAAGTGTTAAAGCTACTCTTTGAAGTTCACCTCCTGAAAGATTCTGGACTTCTTGATCAATGATGTCATCTATTTTTAATGGTTTCATTACATCGGCAATAAACTGTAAATAAAACATGTCTATTAGAACAAAAATTGCATACAGATTGCAATTGGGTATTATCACTTTTTTTGAAAATTGAAGTGCATATATATCATAAGCCATGTTAAAAAAAAACAAAAAAACATTTGTAGGTAGAGAATTTCAGGTCTGAAATTCGAATCTTAGGAGTCACCGCCAAAACGTTTCTATCCAAGGTTATTCAACTCGTGACGTCAAGTGTCATGTAAACATTACTGAGGAGCGTGCCGTTTAATCGTGTAGTATCATTCTTGTATTGGGAAAGCTTTTGTGTGGTGTTTATTGAAAGGACGGTGTAAGAGGGTCGCACCAAAAAGTTATTTGTGTAGTTTTACAACCATCTATTATGTATGGAAAACAAAACAAGTGTTGTTTTGTACACGGTTATAAAAGTACTTCCGTCAGTACAGCTAACAAAATCATTCCCCGAGATTATCAACGTATGAAAAAGTTGTTGAAGGCCCCTAGACATGATATGCCGAAATCGCAGTTTGTTTTTCTGTTGTTGAGATCATCTTAATTCTTAATGTAAGTTTTATTATTCTTTTTGGGATTATAGGTGTTTACCATTCATTTTCCATTTTGTTATAGCATAAAGGGGAGATGGAAAATTATATGCGTTTTAAGTTGATAGAGAGAAATGTTATAATACAGAAAGACGTTTGTTTCCCATATATTCGACTGTTAGCCAGACCGGAAACGAGCTGCAACAGCCCCGAAAATAAATGGCAATTTATATTTATTCTGACCTCTAAAATAAATGTCAAGTTTAGGGACATTTTTATGTTTACAAATAGTATGTTTCCAACAACTCACTGTGATCAAATTATCAATGCTACGTTAATTTGATAAAATAAAAAATTCATTTATGCTGTTGCTTTTACGTTCCTCATCTCCGCCACGTTGAACCGCTCGGCGTTGTAAACAAATTCCATAACAATGAACATGCCTGCAGAAGTCATAACTCGTAAGTATTTAACTTTTTCTTGGCGTATTTTAATTCGCTTGTCACGAAATTAACGCAAACAACAAACTGATAAATTGACAGACTGAGGCTGACGTGTTGACCTCAGATGTAAACAAGCGGCCATTTACAAGACACCTGACGTCACGACCAAAATGTTCGCGTTTTGGCGGTCCCTTTAAATATTCACATTTTTAATATTAAAAATGCACCTTACGATCCATTCTTTCACAGCTTTTTTTGTGGATTAGATGCCTATTAATACGCAATTTAATAAAATATAAATACATGGCAAATACCCAATTACCTGAGGATGTATGTAAGCATCCCGAATTTTTTCATGTAGTAGTTGTCGAACTAATCCTTGTGATTTGGGACTGATCTTTTGTGGCTTGTAACTAATATGTAACTGAGGTAGATCACCTGCAATCCAGGATCATATTACTGGCATCGCCTATTACTGTGACAGAACATACCTGAGCCTTCATCTGCTTCTAAGTTTCCTGCTAACATACGAATAAAAGTTGTTTTTCCAGTTCCATTCTCTCCCAAAAGAACTAGAATCTCAGAATCAGAAAATTGTCCTTTGTGCACTTGGAGTCTGAATGAGCCCATTGTTTTTACCATTGCTGGATATTCGTAGTGATTCATACGTTTAACTTCCTCTTCAGTAGCAGATTCTGCTACTTTAAACACAAGAGATTCATCCCGAAAACGCAAATTTTCGGTAGGTACAAAGCCATCCAAGAATATGTTTATGCCTATGATTACATAAGAATTTTATACATGTTCAAATTAAGAACTTTATAACAAACCTTCTCGAACTGAAAAAGGCATCGTGACGACGCCATATGCACCAGGAACACCATATAAACAGCAAATAAAATCAGAAAGATAATCTAATACACTCAAATCGTGTTCCACAACAATGATAAACCTGTAAGGTAAAGTTTGTCACTTATAAAATTTATATATATCTAAAAAAATATTTGTCAGTTTTGACCGGGAATCAAATTTGGGATCTTCCAATTAATGCACAGCCCTATTCAGATTTGAGGTCAAACCGGCATATATCTATGTATCAAAGTTCATTACATTTAACGCTACTGAATGTCATCTAGCTAGTGTTTTTATAGCAGAATCGTTCGTCACTCAGTATTTTCGAGTTTCAGAACCAACTTCTGCTATGGCGACAAAATTCTTACGACTAATAGCTGATTACAAACCCAAATTATATAATTGATCAAAGGTAACTACTGCCTGAAAGTATTTATATTTATTACAAGAGATGCAATGTGCAATTGGATTGAAAGCTGATATTTTAAATTTTTTTTATTAAGTAGATGATTTAATGAACTGCTTCTTCACCTGCCAGCAATACAGAAGACTGTATAAGTAAACTATGCCCTGCTGTCTGCATTACATCTAAACTGCAATTAGGTATTTCAATGAAGTAAATATTATAGAATGCAATATAGTTTCATTGCTAATAGTAACATATGCAAATAATTCCCTATGTTGGTTAGTATAAAAAAATGTATTTAAGCACATGAATATTCAAGTCAAAGTTGAACTATTTTAAAACGCCCTTCAAAGGATGTGACAACAACTGAAAAAGGAAATATGCTACTCGGCAACAGTGTTACTTTGCATTCTTTTGTGGATGTCATGTCAAATCACAGTCGGATGTCGGGCGTCAGATAAGCTGATTGTAGACATGTGGTTTTGTAAAGGTTATTATCTTGTGCCTGTGTTGGATGATGCTTAACTAACCCAAGAACAACGAAAATTTAAAAAAACACCACATAAAAAACGCGTTTACAATGATTCAGCTCAGCTGTCACTGTACTGTCAGTTGTCAGCTGTATGTGATGTTGCTACTTATTCTGATTGTTGTTTATCCCTCTCTTTTTAACACGGTACAACCTAATTGTTCACTTATGACGTCACAACTGAATTCTTTAATTTTTATTAATATCTCAAGTTATAAGCAATATTGAAAGAAATAGAAAAACAGGTCAATCTTATTTTAATTGGATCGTTCAGAATGTATAATAAAAAGAGCGTTATTTTATTGACTTTTTACAAGCTGATTAAAGTCAAATACTGGTTGAATACTTTGACATTTGTTTATCACATGCTTTCACTTGTTTTAAGTATATCAAATTAATATAAACAAAAAAATTTGCTTAAGAAAACAAAAGCTAGTATGTACTTTGTGCTACACATCAAATAAAAGAAAATTTAATTCTTCATTCAATTCAATATTTAGAAAATCATGTTAACCATGTTTCGTTTAAAAGATTGATAAGCAGGTACAACAATTTCTAAAATGGATTTGGAAAATCTTTATAATGGAAAAATTTATGCAGCCTACTTTAAATAAAATGATGAAAGCTGCAACTATATCTTGAACGGTTATGGAGATAAAGACTTTTTTGAAAATGCTGAATGATTCAGTAAATCCTAAAAACTGTTTATATTTGAGATGTTGTACTATGTTGTGCTAAAACTGTTTTACAAATTCAAAAATAAAGTAATATACAAGTAAAATTATTAATGTATAGTTTTGGTATAAGTTTAACTATGCTAGCAATATTATTGTAAGATAGGGCATTCTAGGAAACACATGTATAAAATTTCAGCTATGTCTTTCCAGTAGTTTTCATATACATGCCTAATGGACCACTTCTATTGTGGTAATTATTATCAACACCAATGTAACAACATAAAAATGTTACAAAGGTTACAAAAACAAAAGTTTTTAATAGTATTGTTAATGCTATATAATACTACTAATAATTTAGTGGATTTACTACAAGTTCTTATAGTAAAGTCTGTTTCCCTACACTGTGAATGACTTTATAATTTAAATAAAAAACATGGTAAACCAAATATATTGTATAGGTATACAAAAAACACATATGAGATGACTACTCATCCCAAAAATAAAACTTCTAGAATTTGGATAGGGCTATACTTTAATCAAGGAGATAAAAGTTATTTGCAAAACCATCATATTTCCATTCACAATAGCGCAATGTAATATATGCATTGTAAATTACAGTTTAGCAGTTGTGGTAAGTGCTATCAAATAAAAAGAAAATACTGGTGCAGCACATTTTATCAATATAATCAAATCATTGTAGTAAAAGCCTGGAATGTCACATGATCTCAATTTGTAAGTTTAACTATTCTTTAAAGATACAATGAAATTTGCCGCAGTTATTTAGAAACATCAAGTAGACCCCATTTCTTAAACTGAGAAAATGCAAAATATATTCTACCTTTTGTCAGATCAACATTAGTGTATTCAAAAATAGAAACCTTACTTGTCAGGGTGTAAAAGGGACCGGATGGTCAAAGCAGCATTAAGACGTTGCTTAACATCCAAATACGAAGATGGTTCATCAAACATAAAAATATCACCATTTTGAATGCACACCATGGCACATGCAAATCTTTGCAATTCTCCTCCAGAGAGAGCCGAAATTTCTCGCTCACGAATATGTGAGAGATCTAAAATAAATGCAATGTAATACTCGCAGACACAAAAATAGACAACAAAAAGCTTACCAAGCATTTTACAAATTTCTTCCTGATTCTTCAATTCAGATTTTTTGTCCAATAATTGACCAACTGTGCCCTTCACTGCCTTAGGTATTTGATCCACATACTGGGGTTTTATCAAAGCTTTTAAGTCATCTTCCAAAATTTTTGTGAAATAGTTCTGCAGTTCAGAACCTCGGAAATGACTCAGAATTTCTGTCCAGTCTGGAGGGGCCTTTAAAAAACAACATTTTAGTAGTACCATCCACTAAGTAGAACTGCTTAAAATAAGAATTGTCCTTAAGAACTTGTGTTTATTACTAATTAACAAGAATTTACCAACCGAAAAAAGTCTAACTTGATCAACTAGTGGATTTAACAGACAAGAGTGACCAGTGTTGTTTTGCATTTGTGTCTGTTGAGCAAAAGCTGTAAAACGCAGTCACAGCATAATGCACAAAAAGTTCTGGTTTTAAAAAATATAATAAATAAAAAAAATTCAGACATGTAGCATCACTTGCTATAATAATTAATAATAATTTTATTTAATCTGCATTACAGATAAGTCAAATTAATTCCTAATATACCAATTCCAATAAAGTTTTTCTTTAAGCGTAATGTCCCATAAATAGACCAACTAATGTTAGCTGAACTCTGCTTAATTGCAGCAGTTCTGTAACTATCACTTGGGATGAACTCCCTATGGACAGTATGTGATTGTCATAGTCTGGATACTACCATCCAGTTTCTCAGCAGTTTCCCAACTTACGACCATTCAGACTGATATGCCACTCCACAGGTAGTGGTAGGGCTCAGGCTGTACAAACATTTATTTAGCTCCCCTTTTAGTTAGCAGGTCTGCTTTCTTGCTACCTTCAACCCCTTGGTGTCCATGAACCCTAGATTCAAGAGTAATGGAGGAATTGCACAATTTTCAGAAACAAACTAGCTCGAAAGAGCATTAAATTTGAGAGCATATGCCAGAAGAAAAAATTAAATCAGTCCTCAAGTAAGCTCAAAATATAAATTAGAAATAGCTTCTGATATCATGTACCGATACGGTACCCCCATTGTGTGGATCTTAGATGCGGATAATTCAGTTGCTAGCTATATATTTATAATATATTATCGTGTTTCTTTTTGTCAGTCACCGACAAATGTCAAGTTTCCATTTTTAAACAAATTAGTTAAAATCAGTTGACGAGTGCAAGAAACGATTATGATTACAACATATTCGAAGCTTAACCAGCATTTTGCTTGTGCAATGTTATCTCTAGCAAACTATCGCAACGTTGCATCATTGTGAACAACACATGTAATTCCTGATCTGGCAAACACGAGATTAGACATAAAATATAAAAAACACTGCTGCAAAACAATGCACAAATGCTTAGGTAGTAGAAGCAAAAACTACAATATTAGCAGCTGGTATTTGTAGAGCGCTGTAGGTAAGGGATGAGTTACAGTACGTAATGTAACAATTAATGGCATGATTGACCTTTTTCATTGGTTTTGTAAATATTTTAATTATTAAGTATTTTCTTTGCATAAAGTTATTTTATTTGGTATTTATACACCATGGCGGACATTTATGACACATTAAATGCATGTCTATGCTGCGCTGTCTACACCTCAACCAACTGCAGATAGATCTATTATATTTAAAACACATGTTTAACATGATTCAAAATTCAAGAAAAATCTTAATTTGTTGTGCTTCGAGGCATTAATAAGATCCACCTACTATTATACAGTTGCAAGGCTACCTAGGTTTCTGATTTCACATTCGCGAATATGGTACACTCCTGCCCCAGTTTAATCGTTTGTTTCTGAACTAGCAATTTTGCTAGCATGTTGTTATGAGTTCCTTCTGCCCCTTCAGCAATAAGTAGTCTGAAGGGGTGATCTGAAGTCAAAATTCGCACTGCTTCTGTCTGTTCAACATGTACTTAGCTATTATTTAAGCTCCCAAATATTTTCAGCGGGCTTACACATTACACCAATAAACTTCCACATTATTTAGATCTGTATGAATGGATAACCTATTACTCAGCAATTAAAAAAAAACAGCAGTGCTTACCTACCTTCACAAATGTATTAGGTTGAGATATGTTCTAGCAAAAGTAAAAATTGCTTTGAATAATTAATTATTAGAGGTACTGTTATGTCAACGCAGCAATAACGTACACAAAGCACACACTTCAAGGAAGGTAGTGTGAATAATTAATTCCATATGTATTATGCAAGCAAACAGATCATCAGTAAAATAAAAATTGCACTGACGTCAATTAGCATAGAACATGTGGAAAAAAAGGCATTAAGAAATTATCATTTACAAACATGAATACAGCTAAATGTGTAGGGGTTTTCTGGAGGAAAGTATGTTCAGTATTCGTCTTTAGACTGAAMTAAAACGAATAAATCATAGGGCGTGTTGCAAAAAGGAGTGGTTAACCTCTCCCACCGGGCTTAACCATAAAGGTTGCAAAAAAAAACACTTCCATGACAATTGCTTGTTAACCACACTTTGTGAGACCAGCCCTTAATGTAACTTAGTGTTCCAGGCACAATTTATTATAAGCCTGAAAAAATGCAGGCCATAGGCGTTTCAATTTAAGATCGCAAGGCCGCCGTGGCAGTAGCTGCAACTACCCACTCTAGGTAATGGCAGTAGCCGCCTGCCAAAATTAAAAAAGTTATCATGACTCAGTGACGTTTCTTGTTCTGTGAGTTCTTAAAATGACTGTCCTTAAAATATCTACAGTTGACTTTGAGTGATCAAGCAATAAAAGGGGGCCGGCTTCTTAATAAGAGCTTGTAAAATGTACGGTAGGTACACATTTTTAGATAAGAATCTCGATACACAGCAGAAAGCGTTACTTTTGCACATTCTCTCTTGCAACAATTTTGAGGTTGTATGACACCGGCCAACATAAAACATGTCTTTGTGTATTTAGGCACCTTACCCAAAAGCCAAAACGCTGATTATCGATCAAATACTCTGTTAATATAAGATATTTAACAGTTAAAATGTGGGTATGAACAACGCCGCTGCTAACCAAAATTACCCAGAGCCGGTAATGTTGGATTGATCCGCTATACAATTTTCTTCTGTAGTCCTTACGGATAGTAATTACTTGCAATTTAACTGTTGATTACATATCCTGACAATTATTGCATACTTGTATAAAATGTAAAGCAAAAATAAATGTTGTATTTACCAAAGAATAAATGTTTGTGAGAATAATATAATAAGTCTTTCTACATTTTTTTTAGTTTCAATAATATTTTTTGAAAGTTAACAAAAATTTGTTTTCGGTAAAAGCCTAATAAAATGTAAAGAAAAATTAAAATATAATTAAGATGACCCTAGAGTTTAATAAATAGAACAAATATGTACATGATTCTTCTAATACAAGCTCACTGGATGTCGATCTAAATGCTATTTAGCAGCGATTTTGCATCGATTTTTTACATAGCAAATCCAATTAATGCTTAATGAATACTCACAGTATAACGTCCTAAATTCGGCTTCTGTTTGCCTGCCAATATTTTAAGAGCAGTAGATTTACCAATACCATTTGTACCAACGAGACCCAGTACTTCTCCTGGCCTAGGAATTGGCAATCTATGCAACTTAAAGGAATTCTTGCCATACCTATGTGTAGTATCCTTTTCTAAGTTGCTGGGCAGGTTTATAATAGTAATAGCTTCGAATGGACATTTCTAAAATAAAATGAATTATTTGTTCAACCTAGTACAAATAATTAAGACACACTTTAACACAGATACCACACCCTATACATAATTCTTCCGAAATTGAAGCAATTCTATTGTTTGGTGTTACTTCGATACACAGCTTTCCCATACGCACAACTGGGCAAGACTTTTTACATTCCTGCCTACATCGTTTTGGTTTACATTTATCAGCATTCACAATTGCAATACGGGTCAACTTATCCGTTTCTTCAGTGGCTTTTCGGCGCGACATTTTTAATAGCAAATTTTACTTCTGAAACAGAACAATATGTTGGGGTTAACATTCAACATTCCTAACCTTTCATTGAAAAATAATCTAATATGAGCTACATAAAATGTATTAATAAAAACATAACTTACCTTTGTTTATTTATGACCGGCACTAATTATATTGTGCTACTTTTCTTTTTTTACTGCACAAATATTGGAGTCCAAGCACCCAGACTGTCAACTCAACAGGCCATGAGGCGAAAGACAGCAGCGGCAAAAGAGGGACACATTGACATTTCGCAAATTTAACCTAACAAAAAAGGAGTGGAACTGAGTCGAAGAGTAGGGGGCTACCATAGACATCTTATCTATTACCTAGACGACCAAATAATCATAATGCAATATGCATAGCATACACGAGAAAATTTTGTACTAGACGAACTGAATTAAGGGCACTGGGAATATTTTCCGTTAGAAAAATATTCTAACCTGTTGAGGTAAAGTATTACAACAATCTATCCACAATACCGTTTAACTAACGCTTGTTCGCTTATTTAGTTTACGTTTATTTACCGGCATAGCATAATAAAAACAAGTGTTGCTGTACCGTTGGTTTTCTTACCACTGGAAAGGACCCTAATCTGTTTTGTAACAGTCTACCAGCTTGCAAAAATTAAAAGTAGATATATATTATATTTAATTACGAAAGTTCCAGCGCATTAAGTAATTGTTCAGGAGGCTTTAATATTTATTGTCCATATTCCGAATTACCAATTTAAGTGTGTGTATAGGTAAAACTGGTGGCGTCTTTAGTAATTAATTTCAGATCTGCCAACCCTGTTCTATCAAAACTAGTTGCTCTCGCATTGTGTAACAGTGATTGTAGATTACAACGTCTCAGGAAAGTAAAATTACAGTTTTATTTTACTGTGAAGTCCCCTGCCTTAATTTGAAATAGGCAAGTTGATTCGATACGCGCATAGTTAAATTAATAACGTGTGTAAAGACCGCAATACCATCATATCACGTTTACCGGAGTCAGTGCCAAAGAGATAAATCATCATGCCTACCCGCTAGCAACCAGACAAGAGTCTAGTGAGAGACGTTCTACTTTGGCTCCCGAGCTTGCGCATGCGCATGATTACCTACTTAAGTGGCAAAGCGAAATTGATAGAAATTATTTTCAGATTCGTAAAAATGTATGCAACAATTAATATTAAAAGATTATCTCAACGAAACTGTAATTTTTGTACGGGAAATTTTTTCAAATAGTAAGCAAAACTGTCTTGAAAACAGATATTGTAAACAATCATAATTCAGTTAGGTAAAAAATAGATTTTAAATTCAATAATTTGTAACCTTAATTACACATTTTAACTCCTTATCATAGGATGTAAAATTAAAGGAAAACTTAACACTAATTATTCGGATGAATTGTAAAAGTAAAGCCCATCATGGCTATTGACAAATAAAAACCACGAATAATGCGCACGCGCAATCGCCATGATGGGTTTTAATTTTACAATTCATCCGAATAATTATATAGTGTTGTTTTACTTTAATTTCACATCCTATGATAAGGAGTTCAAATGTGTAACTTAAAGGACTTACGTTTTTTCTAACAATATTGGTAATTTATATGTATAGGATATGTTGATAATTGTCACATAATATGCATTAGAGGCACCATTTTTAATTCGCATGGGGCATGGAAGCGTTCCTACTTTACGGATATTCGAGCGCTCGTAGGTAGACTTTATCTTCCTACGTCGTAATTGTCTGTGAAGAATTCTTATCTGTGCAAAATTTCATATCAAGAAATGCTCTTGAAGAGTAGGTACCTACTACAGGTATGGTGCCATAAAGGCATTCATAACCACCATCTATGGCCCAAAATGATCGTTCGAATAAGAAATAAAATCATCTATCTATTTACATAAAAACCACTGATCTCTATAAATAACTGGATGTCGCTTACATACCAAAATGCATGTAAATTATTTGTGATAGATTTACGCCACTCTAGCGCCTAGCCGCTGGTCCTTGTACTAAAATTTTGACAAAGGTTCGCTTCTGCGGTAAATATAACGTAAATGATTGACGGTTAAAATCGTAAACTCATCATCTGTCTGCAGATTTCCAAAAGATGATCGTTGTAGTGTTTGAGTAAGAAACATGTACCGTGCGAACTGGATGTTAGGTTTACTCATAACCATATATTATATAGTATATAGTTAAGGATCTAACCTAAAATTTGAACGCGCCGTTAAATTGATAGTACGAGTACCAGCGGCATGGTGGGTACTTATCACAGTTTTGAATGACTTATGCGACATCTAGTTATTTAGAGATCAGTGATAAAAACCCTTATCTTACTTATGCGACCCACACCTTGCTATTTAGCGTTTGGGTTGGTGGCGACGGTTGCGTCATTTTTAATTTCGGCAAAAACAGCATCTTGAAAACGATCTTGTAGATGACTACAAATAAACGAAACCGCAAAAATACATTCTTATTTGTAAATATCTTGTTTTCGTTACCATCCTGTTTCTTTATATGGAGAATATAGGAATATTATGTTTGTTGTTTTTAGAATACCTGTTACAACTTTATCCGTAGTTTAAATTTACTATACACATTTCAAAAAAGTAACTTGAGTTTTCATTTTGAAAATCATCTGCAGGTGTCTTTCAAAATACGGAAATAAATAGCAGAAAATATTTTTATTATGAAATGAAAATTTGCAATATTTAGGATTATTAAGATACATTAAAGGAAAGCAAAAGGACAGGGTATTTGTTATACCAAATATACTCCACAAATGTAATCAAGTGAAGTAGTATTATTAACTAATCAGTTTATTTATATGACTAACACTATTTGACAATAACATTATAACACAGTAGCAGACTAATTCGTAATGCTATAGACAACAGTTACATCGTTAAATGTAACAGATCTTCTTTGCGCATTCTCAGGGGGAACCAACTGAGAAGTTGTTGGAGCTATCTTATTAGACATAACTGAAAAACGCCTTAGACTGGATCGAAATGTTCCCATACGTGATACCGACATATTGTGCAGTATTCTGTGAGTTCTAACATTGTGCATTACAGAAAGACACATCGAGGGTATGGATCTCCATTGAATAGATGGGTTTTCTTCAAGAACTTTTAGCAATTCCTTGATAACATTCTGCTGTTCTTCTTGGCTTAGCTAAAATAACGTAACACTATTATAAAGTGACCATACGTCCCTCATTTGGAGGGACAGTCCCCCATTTTAAACTATCGTCCCTCCTCAATTAATGTCCCTCCAATGCCCCTCTTTTGCCTCTTTATTAAACATATATTTTCTGTTTGAGAAAAATAAAAACGATGCTATTGCTTATTCGCTATTCGATATGATTTAGTTTTGGTTTCGGTATCTTTACGTGGTCAACCAATACCCGCTAAATATCTGTAAAAAACATAGTATAGCAGCTAATTATACACATCGGTCTCTGGATGTCTCAGAGCGAGAAGCCAGTAACAATGACCCGTAATTTAACTTATACTGTTATAACAAATGTGATAAATGGCGAAAATTTGTGAGAAATCATAAACTTATTTAAAATCAATGAAAATATAATCATTTTGATTGAGCTTTTTCCTGCTACGTGTATACCTGATAATAGGTATTTCCGTGTGCCGTGTGGAATTCCGTCCCTCTTTGGAAGGTCTACAATCTGGTCACTTTACATTATTATTAACTGCTGTAGTTAGACCTCACCATTCGCAAGCACCGTGCGTTACTTATTTATTTTTGTTTAAATAACGTATTTTCGTATTGCATGTTATCATGACATTATATTTTATTTTCATAAATGAGGCATTTACCTTATTTAGTGTTTGCCGAATGTGAAACTCCTCTTTGGTAGTCATCCATGGCAAAGCAAACCTTTTATTGTTTTGAAGCCACAGATAATGTCCACTATCGAACGAAACCAAATTTTCCACATTTCTAATTTGTTGCGCTTGCATTAACATCTGCACCTATAAACCTATATGATTAGATTTTAAGTATTCAAATTTACTTACCTACCTGTTGGACAAATAAATTAGACGTCATCATTTCAGAAGATATTTTGCAATGTCAGGATAAATGAAATGTAGCCAGATGCTTTTTTTTCGGTCAAATTTGCTATATTTGTTGTGGGGATAGATTAACCGCTGATAGCGTTCTTAATTAAACATATACAAATAAGCTTAACAATGATATCAGTTGATTAGGGAATTGAAACAAAATTCAATAAAAGAGGAAAGCAAATTAATATTACCTAAATCTACAGCCTAATACTGTACCTAGATATCTAAAATATTTTGTAAAATACAATAAAAAAGGATCAGAGTGTGTCTTGATTAAGAAGGTCTAAATAATATAGAAAAAACCCTTACCACATTAATTTTTAATAACTAAATACATATTTCGGCAGCTGGGCTGCCATCTTCAGTAGAGATAAAGCGACTTCTTGAAAGCTGCCAAAATACGTATTTAATTATTCCAAATTAATGTGGTAAGGGTTTTTCGTACGTTATTTAGAACACGGATTGGATTCGTGACTCCACCAAAGCCCTGCTCGTTCGTTATATTTATCGGATATAACTGAACAATAATCTATAGTGCATTGACCTATCTACCTATCTCAATCTTTTAGCACCATTGGTAGCACCTAAAAATAATGCCGCATTTCTTTTAAATGACTGATAAATCACCAGACGCCTGGATGTTTTTCATCACTCCATAGACGTATGTGCATTTTCGCGTACAAATTCAGTCTCTTGTAACTCCCAAACCATCGTGAAAATAAAATGTGATGAAGCATTATGGATTTAAAAAGACATCACTTTCGCAGTCACGTAGTATATAGGAATGCCCTTCTAGTAACCGGGAAACAATTCAATAATCTACACCAGACGATCTTTCACGGTCTCCATCGTCAGCACCTTCAGTATTTTGTTAGTCCAATAAAATGTTGGAAATAGATGTTCATTACACCGAGTCACACAAAACATGACTGCGCTCGATCTTAGTACAAGAAGGGTAACAAGAAAACAGTATCAGAGCTTCAGAGCAAGATAAAAATTGATACAACTAAGCACGCATAAAAGAGTTATAGGTACCTACCAATGAAAAATTTTACAATAATAAGCCACAGTGACATAAATCACCAGTGGCATGTAGTATGTATCCTAGAGTATCTAACTTGAGCTCTATAAACGTAGGTATTCGCAACCGTCATATTAGACCACCGAACTCTATAAAATATGTTTCCAATTGGGTGTGTTCACTAGTTATAAAATATAAACGTTTATACATTAAAAAAGAGTACTTAATTAATTAATTGTGTATCTGTATCCATAAGGCCGCAAAAAATTTTTTAAGCAAGATAAATTGGTTACAGCTTCTCAGTGCGCAACGTGGCAACAACGCAGTTTTAAGACACGCTCAGATTGACTAGGACTGGCTGTGACGTATCACCCCATGTAAACAAGATAGCGTCCGCTACTTTCCGTATTTCGTTTGCGTTATTGGTTATGTTTGAGAGTGTTCTCGTTTGTTTTTTTATGTCCTCGGAATGCTTTGTTAAAGCGGCTTCGAACAATTTGCCGGCTGTAGATATGTTTATAGTCACCGAATTTATCAAGAGCGACCCACGTTCTAAAGTTCTAATGCTGCCGAAATCAAAGGCGCTAAAGCAGCATTATAAGTAATGGGGTTGTAGCCCTCGATCACAAATCGTTATTGCAACACATTTGTAGGTTTTCCTAGACCCAATGAAGTGAGATACTAGCAACAAAAAATATTTCTAATGTTATATTGTCTTATTTTCGCCTTCTAAAGTTTTCCGCCAAATTCAAATATTGCTAGCAACGTCAGTTAACCCGGCTAGAGTGGGGAGTGCGGTGGGATGGCATTTCGCCACGGTAAACCTACCGTGATTTCGCGTTTGACTCATAGAAGATACATCTGTTCAGAGTTACCATCTTAGCGGATAAAATTCTCGCCCAACCGAAAAATATAAGTTTTAGCGGTTAGCAGATATTTTAACGGAATAAGAAAGTTTTTAATTAATATTAGTGTTTCACTTTGGCGTATAAATATGGGAAACTTAAATATGAAGTATCTACAATCGATTTATTTATGCTAGGTGACTCGATGATTACTGTATTCCTTGCCTGGGAAATAATATATTTCCTGCTTTTTTTTACCTAACAATCCAAAATTTACCAACGTCTCAATAGCGCTTGTGTGTTTCACGCTGCAGCTCAGACTGTCAGATGAGGCAGATATTATTATCTTAAACCAAGTAAAAAGCAAAGAAACATATTTCTGAAAGGAACACGAGCTCGACAACGATATTTTTAACGTTATAGCATAATTGTAGGAAACTAATAATTATTTATGTAAAATAAATAATAAATCTTCTTGTATATCAACAGATTACCCTATCTTAAAAATTTTAGCGGATTCGATGCGGCAATCTAGCGGAATTTCTATCAGCCCTAGTGGCAACACCGTACAGATACACAGATGATCTGTTTGTTTACATTTGCGATTGGCTTGATTTTGCGAGGATTTTCTTTAACACAAGCGACTTGCTGCTAGTGCTGCATCTACTGAATAGCACCACAATTTTCGTCTCAATTTTTCTTCGGGTACAATTAAAAATTTCTTCTCTAGACCAACAATACTAGTATTTGCGCATGTTGGACCAAAACATTTCTTTTTAGCAGCCATTTCGTCCGCGTTTTGAACGATATAATCGTGATCGATAAACAAAAGCAAAAAAACACACGAGGGTTGCTGTTACTGAGAGGTTCGTCCGTTCGTCGGCAGTTGACAGCGAAAAACACGCATAGGCAACTGGAACGCTGAAAATTATTGTGCCCTGGCAACAACACACAACTGCTGCCAATCACAAGCGGCAGGGTCAACCTACGTCACACATTCAAATATTTAAACTTTACCATTTTTTTGACGTTTATCTAAGCGATTTGGAAAAAAGATAAGTTAACAGGGGTCTATTATTTTTTATGTAGATTCATATTCTGCAATAAAAAAATATGGTCTACAACCCCATTAATAAAGCAGCTTAATCTGCAATTTAATACATTATGGATCATTGATATTTTGAACCAAATGCATCTTTTGTCTAGTGCAAGTCGTGAGCAACACGGAGATGCAGCTATAGGTTATTTTCAGGTGAAGCGAGAGGGGCCTATATGTATACTGCAGTCCAAGATATGCCCGGAACACAAAGTTCGTGCAAAAAATTATGCAGTTACTCCAAGTCTCACAACAGTAAAATGTAGACTTTGTCTTGGCCGTACACCTTCTGGCTGCTTTAAACCATCTCCGTTTGCGTATGTAGTCTCCGGGTACACTTACGAATATTTTGTTGAGACTATTGACGGATGTATTTGAAATGTGAACACTGGCACAAAGCACCATCTGTTGTTAGCTTCTGGTTCTGGTTCTGCTTAAACATTCTCCCAGTCCCAGTTGTTAGGAGGAGTCCGTTAAAAGCAAGAAAACAACTCGTTTCACTCGGCACAATCAAAGGCACCTAGGTAACATAACCTATATTCTTTGTTTACATGGGGTGCTACGCCACACCGTCTCCATCCCGGGACACTGCGTTTGTGTGGTCAGTTTTTATATTAGAACTTCAGAACGGTTTTTTTCGAAAACTGGTGCTAGAATAATTTTGAAATTTTTAGGACGTAACAAGGGTGCTCCAAATATACACAGCATGATTTCTAAAAAATGTGAAAACACCCAATTGAAATCTGCGAAGTTTCTTGAGGCGCTTGCGCTTTCCATTATTTGAGAACAGTCAATGTCATTTGCGACGCCAGGAGTTCAGTTATCAAGTTTTTTTCTAGGTTAAGTTGCATTGTTTACATTTTTACACTTAACCGTAGCGTCAGCTGTTCGCGGCGTTGCTTGGCATATACTTATTAGCTAAATATACCGCTTAGATCGTACTGAAAGTGAAGCCAACATAAGCTCTTTTCGTGTATATTCTCGCCGTCAATGCGCATGTACAGACGAAAATATAGGTGGGTTTTCGCTTCTTCGTTTGTAGTTTTCGTTTAGGGAGGAGTTTTAGAACACAGAATTCATGCGCTTTAATGCATGCTAATATCAATWAGGACAAAAGATATATCTTCCTCTCACTTGAGATGTGGGCTTCCAAGCTTGCACATTGAAAGAAGTGGATGTGAGCGGTATATTCATTTAATAAGTATATGTTGCTTGATGTGACATTTTGACATTGACAGAGTGACATAAACACCAAAATATCTGACATTTCACATTCTGCTGCGCATGCCTACGAAGAAATAATTGTTCTCAAGGGTACATTTATTTTAATGTCACATGCTCATTCTCTGATGTTCCATATTTTATAGAGTTCGGTGTATTAGACCCATCTTCCGTTTATGTATATGTGTAATTCAATTTATAGTGCGTTCGGACTAATATTGTTTAAAAAAGTAAAAAAATTTTCCAACAGAAGTTGTCCTTATTGAGTTGTAATTACCGTCAAAATAACATAAAATAGTATAATGTTGGATTTTCCCACAAACACTGCAAGAAGAGTAGCTTAGGTGGAAAATATGCGACGTGTACTTTATGTAAAATATAATATAAGTTTATTATATTATAGTTTGAAATTAAAACTAGGTATACGTCTTTTGCTATTAGAATCATTTTGAAGAGTATCAGTTTGAAAATATTCGGCCTATTGGATAAAAGAACTCAACACAAATGTAGCTCCAACACTGATATTCCGAATCCACCTATGATCGGTACACCTGCACGAAAATCATTGTATAAGAAATTGAGGTTTAATTGCAATAAAAGATTTCCGGCGTTGTACTTTTAAATAGTAAGAAATACAGGATCCATGCCACTTTCAGCTCACTCCTGGCACATTCTCATCCTCATTAGAACTGTTACTCTGGGTTGAAGATGGCGGCTGCGATGCTCACCTTTATTTAGAGCCTTATTAATCCAACTAACAAAAATGAGGAACATTTATCTACGTAACTGGAAACAAGATGTGAACTGAACTGTTATTGTATTTCCCGTGGAAACTGATTTTTCACTCCAACTTTTACATTCATAAGCTGCACAAAAAAACATATTGCATCACCGCAGCGAAAACCTCTTAATATCACAGAATGTCGGGCAAAATCTATCTGTTGTGATTGGCACGTCTTTTCGGACGCCAATAAAATGGCGACTGTTCGTTCATAAAGAAACGGGTCAAGTACAGTCAGTTTAGCGGTTTAGCCCGACTGTTACCTGAGTTCTAGGTGTCCTGGCCCTGGCTGACACTAATATGGGCACCAGTGATACTGCAAAAACGTTTACAATTCGCGGAATACCCTGTGGATAACCGCAGCGTCAGTGTGAATCATAGATTTGTCTATGATATGAATTGGAATTTGCAAACGAAGGTTGTTTGACAATCACAAAAGTGACAGTCGTGACAGTTCAGTTTGTTGGACATGCACTACGACGTACGTTCACAACGATAAAACCACCATCAGCTGATTTCACTCGTTTTTTATATACGGCCGTTATAGTCTTTGATATGCCCATAAATGATACGAGGATCATTTATTACAAAATCTTATCAACACACTAAACTTCTAGGTATATTTTTGTGATTTGAACTAAAAGTTGATTATTTTAAGATTAGACTAAACAAACTGATTAACTAGTCGAACTATTTGTAGGTAGTTTAATAAAGTTTGAAATCAAATTTAATTAGGAAATTCAAATATTCATTTGAAATTCACATTCATTACTTAAGCGCCCGCGTTTAGGACATGGCTATTGGTTAATCAATTTTTAAATTTTGAGGGTTTCAATCTGAAAATATTTAGGTATACACATCACATATCTATTAGCATCTAATAGCCTCTATCCCCAGAACTTTCTAGTTGATAATTTTTTCTAGTAGTGTCAATTTGTCTAGTAGTTCGTTTGGTGGTGACAGTAGTGACCTCTAGGCGACTCTACGTGTGCGCTGTGTAGCCTGTAGCATGCTGCACTGGCTGCATACGGGATTTATATTCACGTTTCAATGTTTTGATTTGAATGCGAGATGTGAGAATGTCACAATAATGTGAGGTTAACAGTTAATCTATGCGTTCACAGTTCCCACGTTCACAGTGAGGTTTGTGTTTTGTTTGTGTGTGCAATTTGCAATTTTCCACGGTGTATTAGTTTTTGAATTCACTTGGTTAACAAACTTCGAGAAGAATGTACGATGAACATCATTGTGCTTGTGCAAAGCTGTGACTGTAGTTAAAGGGTAACTTTAAAATAATGCTCGGCAGTTATGTAGAATATTAGTGAATTTGTAACCAAATCATCGCTATTATATTTCGTTTATGGCTGGTTCTACAAATTAAGATAAACAATGCCAAAAGAACAGTATCGTGAAACCGATGTCGACAAGAAAATGTAAGTTTAGATATATCTGAAGCAATATGACTTCATTAAAATATTTTTCCCAAGATCTCATGTTAGCTTTGGGGTGGAGAGTGCAGAAAGTATGCAACAACAAGCTCATTTGCATGTTGTTTCGAAAAATCTGTATAATCAAGATATTCAACGCACGCCCATTCCCTATGGTGTTTTAGATCAACGTTTGGTAATATCCCAGTCATGTTCAATTTTTCAGGAATCCTGTATGTTTATTATTACAGGGAACAAACTCAAAAGATTCACCATGCCAAACCTGTGGTAAAAATATCAATGAATGTGTGGGACACTTTGGTTATATCGATTTGGAGCTACCTGTGTTCCATGTAGGATATTTTAGAAGCATAATTTCAATTTTACAAACAATATGCAAAAAGTGTGCACATATATTATTGGATGATGAAGAAAAGAAAGTATTCAGATTAAAGCTATCCAATCCGAACTTGAATTATATGATGAAAAAAGCTATTCGCAAGAAGATTGTTGAAAAGTGCAAGAAACTCACCAAGTGTCCTCATTGCAAGGAAGTGAATGGTTTTGTGAAAAAGCTTACTTCAAATAAGACTGGTACAGGTGGATCAGTCTTGAAGATTGTACATGAAAAACATAGGGGAAAAGATAAGGATGCTGTTATTAAGTCCCAAATGTGTATGTTAGATTATATGCAAACAAAGCATAGTTACATTTTTTAACCTACTTCTGTTTCAGCTGACTTTAACACTGCTATCGAAACAAATCCAGACATACAAGCAGCAATTATGTCCAGCACAGTATCACAAATTCTAACCCCCATTGATGTGTTGAAACTCTTTGAACGCATACCAGAACAAGATATTCCACTGCTTGCAATGGATTCTAAAAGGTTAATTTAATTTATTTTTTTCTGTTTTGCGTTCTTAATGAAGCCGTTATGAAATGCAGTTGTGTTTCATAATAGAGCCATTATGAAATGGAATTTTTTATTTTCCAATGTTGTTACCCTCAAGAAATTGTGTTGAAATATCAAACGCTACAGTGAAATAGCTTCTATTTGAATAAACTCTGATAATACCGCAGCTTATTCAATTACCTGCTGCTACTTCTCTTTCCTTGTATACTATCGTTGAAACCTTGTCTCTTTCATAAGGTTATTTTTGCTTGCATTCATCTAGCGTCTTGTTATAATCACTTCAGTTAGGTATTCCTTGTCTCATTTTATTAGAAAGAGACTTGAGGACAATAAGCAGTTGCTGTGATAATATCGCAGCTACTTCACTCGTTGCAATGTTCATTGCACTTACATCTACCTCATGTCTGTGATTGAAATGTCTCCTACCTGTTTTCGTCTGCGGTCCTCTTCCAACTAATACAGTTGCCGATGCAAAAGAAACTAGGTACTGCACATTGGCACAGTCTTGTATGTGCAAACTGCTTCGAGTTGCATAACAACTATTTGATTAAGCTCTGATATTTCACAACAGTTTATATATACTTGTATACAGTTATACCCTAGCCCTAGTAATATTACTTACATATTCTCATAGTTAAAAAAAATGATAAATATGTTCCCTATCATTTTTTTGTTCTTTTATTTTCTTGGGCCATTGCGGCCTGCTATTCTATGACTAAATTAAAAAACGGCCATTGTTAGTAAAAACGTTGCAGATCCCTGCTTTACACTATTACACTACACATATTTATTTCATAAATGACTTGTATTTTTGTTATGTTCAGATCTCAACCAAAGGATTTAGTTTTTACTCGAATGCTTGTACCACCTGTCTGTATTAGACCATCAGTTGTATCAGATATAAAAGCAGGAACGTAAGTAAAAGTTTTTGTTTTATGTAACTCATTTTAAAACTACTCATATTATAGTAATGAGGATGATCTAACAATGAAACAGTCTGAAATAATATTTATAAATGATGTAATAAAAAAGCACAAATTATCAGGAGCTTCTGTGAAAATGTATCAAGAAGGTTGGGACTTTTTGCAGCTACAAACTGCTTTATATATCAACAGTGAATTGTCAGGAATACCTCTTGCTATGATGGTATGTATTCAATTTCCTATACATTATGTTTATAAATGTGCCATATGTATTTCTATTTTCTAGCCAAACAAACCAGGCCGAGGTTTAGTTCAGCGTTTAAAAGGCAAGCAAGGAAGATTCAGAGGAAATCTTTCTGGAAAGAGGGTGGACTTTTCTTCAAGAACTGTTATTTCACCTGATCCTAATCTTGAGATTGATCAGGTATGTATTAGATCAGATTAAAGACTGCAAAGGTGAGTAACAAAAATTTTTAGGTGGGAGTTCCTTGCCATATTGCCAAAATTTTAACTTTTCCTGAACGTGTAATACATGCCAATATTAATTTGATGAGACGCCTGGTTATGAATGGTCCTGATGTATGGCCTGGAGCAAACTATGTTCAGCAAAAAGGATCTGCTTTCAAGAAGTTCTTGAAGTATGGTAACCGGGAAAAATTAGCGCAGGAGCTAAAGGTAATATTTTACCTGAAATATATACTTTTTAGCTATATATTGGAAATATAGTTTAAGATAAAAAAATTGCTACTTTTTATGTGGCTTTGATTGGATATAAAATCATTAAATTTAATGTCTATGTAATTTTTGCTTTGTCCTTAATGAAAAGTGTGTTTGTGAAAGTGTGAAAAAATAACTGATCTTTCTGATAAAGAAAATAACATCATTTTCCATGACAGTTTGTTGCAAATTCATATGAACTTAATCAGTCCTTAAATATCAGTCAAACTTCGGTTTACAGAATTTTACTAAAACTAATTAATCTATATTACGCTCCAGATTATTCATGTGTGCACTCTTTTATTGTCCATAAAAAATTTTGGTCAATTAATTTCATAATTATATATAAAAATATCATAGTCTGTTATCTTAAATGTCATAAAGGTTATGTAAATAAAGTATCTGTGATTTTGTACAAAAAAGGTGTGTTTCAAAAACTGTTTTTTAAGCCATGCATTTAATAAAAAAAAGAAAGAAAATGTTGTAAAATATACTACCTTTCAAATATTCTAAGTGTTCTATTTATTTAATATAAGAAAGTTGTTCCCACTCAAAAAATTTTGATTCTTGGTGGTTAACACTTCATATAAATAAAAAGAATATGAAAATGCTATCCTTCAGTAAGTAATTTGCAAGGGTTCATCTTCTTACTATTGATAATAACGGTTATACAGGCAATTTTAAGTAAATAAATTTAATGTTTTATAACACATGCCATAAAATTAAAGCCAAAATATGTAATATTTTTATGTAATATATGTAAAAAATAATGCCTCTTTTAGAGTGATTTGATTTGATTATCACAAATTGCCATACTATATTAGAAGCAGGGATCGATCTATTACAAAATGATAACTCACCCTGTATAACTACTTCAGATTTAAACTTAACTTCCAGGCTGGTCTCTTGAGTAAAATATAATGTTTTTTACTAGAAATACATTTTACTATTGGGTACTTTCTTTCAATAAAAAATTAAAATTTAAATACACTTGCCCTATGCTTGTAGGAAAACTGGTGCTTTTAAAGTTCTTTGGAAAAGATATGAAATGTTCCTTTTTTATTTTTGTAGCTGTATTTTATGGTGAAGCACTGCATTCTAAACAATACATTAGGTACAGAAACATGGAATTCTGACTCAGTCTGGATCACTTTTTGTAATAAAGACAAATTAGTAGTCTCTAACATAAATATGTACTATTAATGTAGTATTAAGTATATTATTGTGTCCAATGGATGACACAGATTTTTTGGATGCCATTTAAACTTTTATTTATTGTATGTCCATCTCTTCCAGCTGGGTGATTTGGTGGAGAGGCATTTGCATGACGATGATGTTGTTCTATTTAATCGCCAACCGAGTCTTCATAAACTTTCCATTATGGCACATAGAGCTAAAATACATTACCACAGAACATTTAGGTAAAATGTTATTATATACCAAAATTGTTAATGCTAATTGTTGTGTTCCATAATAGGTTTAATGAATGTGTCTGTACCCCATACAATGCAGATTTTGATGGAGATGAAATGAACTTGCACCTTCCTCAAACTGAAGAAGCTAAAGCAGAAGCACTGATTTTAATGGGGGTGAGTAGTGTATGGTATTAGAGTTCCCATAGTGTTTTGTTACATTTTTAATATATTTGCTATTATTTAATATAAAGGCTTGGTTATATAAACAATTTAATTATATTTAGAAACATAATAAGTTTTAAACTTGTACTTTCATGATGATGGTCAATCGTGATAGGAAAATAAAATATTCTGCACGATTTTCAAATTCTTTTATTTTAAAGTTATAATATTTTAATGAATGCTACATTGATATGATATATAACATAGCTTTGCTACTTTGAATACAAAAACTTGCATATCTGTCTCATTATATTCCCAAAATACCATGCCTGATCTCTTGTTTATTACTTTCAAAATAGAAAGTTTGAGAGTTGTCTACTTTTGCAGTTTTCAAAGATAGAAAACCGAAAAATTTCAGTCTGATGAGCTCAAAAAACAGCATAACTTGCGAGTCCGGCTTAGTAACCAACACAGATGTCTATTACTTTATCAGATTGATAATGCTTCTGAATGGTTTTTTCCATTTAGCTATCACAGATCTCTGCAGTAGGCCTAATTTGGTACTAGTTCATGGCTCTATTAACTACATTAATATCTTGAGTTAAATCTCTGTTATTGTATGAAAGTTGGTAGTGTTCATTTTGAAAATTTAATAAGATAATACTTTAGTTTTATATGCAATTGCCACAATTAAAAAGAAAAAATTTCATTGGAAGAGAATTTAATGGCTTATAAGCCTTTGTACCTTTTTGCAATATTTCTTATTTAAAATTGTTGGTAATGATCCTAAATGATCCTCATTAAAACTAAAATTGGTGTGTGCAAATGTTTCACGATTAAACAATGAAAAATATAAATCTACTGTTTTCATGATCTGCATTAGGAGTATTATTTAAAATGTAAATACATAATGGAACCCCTAAGACAGAAATCTTTTATTACATAAAGTGACCTTAGAATATATATATAGTTTATTCATAGATAAATTGAAAATAATGTTAAAATTGTGCCCTTCCATTTCAATTCCTTTTTAGACATAATGAGCTGTCCGTTTATTATTAATAATAATTCATCCTATATATTGTAGATGTGTACTTTTATGAGAACATTCATGTTACAGAATAAAAGCAACTTGGTTACACCTAGAAACGGAGAGCTGCTTATTGCTGCTACTCAAGATTTTTTGACTGGAGCCTACCTGCTAACCAAAAAAGACCTTTTTCTAGACTTCCTTCATGCTACACAGTTGGCAGCAACTTTACTTGCGGGTGTTGATACTGACATGAATATTGATTTACCAACTCCATGTATATTAAAGGTAATTAAACTGATTTTTGCACCTTGCTGATTTGGTAGGTATTTCTTATATATCAGAAAAGCAATCGTCAATTCTGTATTAATGGTTACACGATAATTTTTTAGCCAGTGAGACTTTGGTCTGGAAAACAAATATTCAGTTTAATTTTCAAACCAAATAAGGCATGTCCAGTAAAAGCTAATCTCGAAGCTAAAGGCAAAGCATATACAAAAAATCGAGAGTTGTGTAGCAAAGATTCATACGTTCTGATTCGTAATTCAATATTAATTGCTGGTACAGTAGATAAAAGCCACTTAGGTTCAGGTGGAAAAGCTGGAAACATATTTTATGTTATTTTGCGTGATTTTGGACAAGATTATGCCATCCGATCGATGTGGAGGCTAGGTATTGTGTGCAGATATAATTTTCTGTCAAGTATTACTAACACACTCATTATAGCAAAACTGTCTTCATTTTATTTGATGAATGCTGGTTTTTCAATTGGAATTGGAGATGTTACACCTGGTGACAGTTTAATAAAGAGAAAGAATAAACTACTGACGAATGGCTACATCGAATGTGATGGATTTATTAGAGCAATGGAGCAAGGACAATTACAGTGCCAGCCAGGATGTACAGCAGAAGAATCTTTGGAAGCAGTAATTTTGAAGGAATTATCTGTTATACGAGAGCATGCAGGGCAAGCATGTTTAGCTGAACTTCATCCTACAAACAGCCCACTAATTATGGCTCTATCAGGTTCCAAAGGTAAATTTTATTAGTTGTTTAATTTCTTGTTTCTTTGTAAAGTCAGATGATAAAATAAACTTTTACATTATGCTAGTATGAATGACCAATCGTTTACAAGAGTATTCTGTAACTTAATTTTTTTTTTTACTTACACAAATAAATATATGGGCTTATCAAGCTAGTACAGTTCATCCACAGCTTGATTGATGAATGTATAAAATTTGATATATAAGATGAAGTTGTCAAGTACAGGGTGTCCATTTCAATGTCCTCACTTATGGTTGATCCGTTGAAGACAGGCTTTTCATATAAGTTAGACATAATATATTTGAATATTATCAGAAGAGACAAGAAGTTTTAAAAAATTTTTGGTTATGTTTAAATTATTGTAGTCAAAAATTGCTCATTTCTGTTCCTGTAGCGGATTGGTTTTGATTTTATCAAAAACATGATTATGGTAAACTTCCGATTTTTTAAAGTTAAAGTTGCCTTTTTTTAGTGTTAACCAGGACGTAACTGAAAATAGTATTTTTTATTTTTCTGCACAAAAATATGTAGTTTGCTACATTTATTAGTATGAATAAGAAAGCAAACTCAATTTGCTGTAATGACATACCAACACGATTCTTCAATTGAAGTATCAATACCACCAAACTATCTGTAAAAATAGTTGTATTAGATCAAAGGTATGGATACTAAACTAGTACCAAACTACTATTAACGTCCATAATTTTGTCATAATTTTTAAATTAGACATTTTTTAGTGTAATACCGAAAACACAACCAAATTAAATTGTAAAAGTACATTTATTATTAGTTTTTGCCATAGTATCGTTGAGTCTATATCATGAAATGCTCTTTTAATGAGCGAAATTATATTAAATGGGTTTCACAGAAAAAGAAAAAACTTCGATCAATATCTTCAGTATGAACCCTACTTTTAAAAATTAAAGCATGTCACTGTATTGTAGTTTAAAAATTGTGGCTTACCGTAATGATATTCTGACCAAAAATCATATCAAAATACATTGTAACAGAAATATGCAAATTTTTATTTTGGGTTATAAATGAAAAGTTACAAAAAAAAATTGAAAATAATGTTACTTCTCTTATTTATATTTAAAAAGTGTACAATCTTTGCAAAAACCCCATTTTAATAGGATGAACCATAAGTGTCCATAAGGACATAGAAAGTGGGACATTAAAACTGTTAGTTAACATTATGCATGACAAAAGAATATATGAGGGCTGTTTTTTCTTAACCTCTGATATGTTATATAAATAAGAGCCATTTGCATAAAAATGTGTATTATTAAAATTTGAGCAATCTTACCCATTTCTATACAAAAGCGTCAAAACGATTTGTTATACCATGACACAGGCATTTAGATGCCCTTTTCGAGGAACTGTGCCACTAACTCGGTCAAGTACGTTTTCTTAAGCTTTTCGTTGGTGGCAAACCAACTTAACCATGAAGCAAAGGACGCTCGCAAATGAGGTTTATTGTGAAACATTATGTTGCATAAAAACAAATTTTTGTAGTGGTATTTTATCTTTATGACCTATCAGAGATTGAAAAAAACAGTCGCCTAAATTTAAATTTATTTACAGAAACACTTTTAACTTATCTACAATACATCCGCAATTGAGGTTTTAAAGTTTTGTGTCGTATTGATATAAAAATATTAAATTAAAGCATATTCATTGATTTATTTTGAATAGGAGATCCACAAACTGCAGATTAGTTGTATAAAAATAAATCAATTTAACTATCCTAACAGCAATACATTATCTCAAAGTTGAGAATATAAACTAAATTTTGATCAATGTGTTTAGATCACTTCAAGATGATTTCACAGAATTTTGTTTTTTTTGGGCAGAGTAATAGAAATGCACTTAAAAATTTGTTATATCTTCTACGGGGCGCCACTTACAATGATTAGCCCTATATTAAACTGCTAAAACTTTTTTGTCTCTCTTAATTTTCATCCTTCAGTCCAGAAAACCTTCTGATACCAAATTTTGTGAAATTATCTCGATTATCTAAACATATTAACTAAAATGTAATTAATATTCTAATTTTGACATCCTGTACTGCTGCTAATGTAAACTTCATTTTTATGCAGCTGATCTCAAGTTCCCATTCATTATGAATTACCCTTTACATGTGTAAGTTTAGATGGTGATTAACATGGGCCATTTCTTCTAGGTTCCTTTATCAATATTTCACAAATGATAGCATGTGTGGGACAACAAGCTCTAAATGGTAAACGAGTTCCAGATGGATTTGACAATCGATCTTTACCACATTTTAGGCACAATGGTATAAATAACTTAGTTAATTGTGGTTAACATAGTAAATGAGTAAAATCGTTTCAGCCAAGACACCAGAGGCAAAAGGCTTTGTAGAAAACAGTTTCTATACAGGTTTAATCCCTACTGAATTTTACTTCCATACAATGGGTGGTCGAGAAGGTTTGGTGGATACAGCTGTGAAAACTGCCGAAACAGGTTACATGCAAAGACGATTGGTTAAGGTAAAAAGTAATTTTAAGTGGTAAAAAGATCTAACTACATTTAGAGTGTACTATTATGAGAAATATTTTTTATTATGTAATCAAGATTACAAGAAATAGTTTTGAAAACAGTATTGTTTTAGTCAGAGAAATAATTTGATAGGAAAGGAACATAATTAAACAGAGTTTTTACAATAACATTAAATGAGATACCATAAACATTAAAGTCTGTGTTCACATACAGTTTTTCGGTAACGTTAACTTATTGGCTGTTTGCTTTCCATTAACATTTGAAAAAACATAACCTACTTTTTTATGAAAGTAAAGTATGCCCGACTACTGCTGCTAAATAAAATTTTTACTATCTGACTCCAGTCAGCAGTGGCGTACTAGCATTTTTCTAAGTCTAGGATATCTAGCTAGCATGCTGTGAATTGCATTCTATTCTTGCCTGTGGGAGTTCATTTTTTTCACTCCAACTTATATACTTATAAGCTGCACAGACAACCATGTTACATCACTGCTGCGGTTGACATGTTTTGATAGWCACCAATAAAATACCWGCTATTCGTTTTYGCTAACACATTTCGGATTATGTAATCTATGTTTGGTTCCTTATCTAAGAGAATAGCAGGCCTAATTATTATTTTTACAATGACATTGAATCATGTGACCCTATTGGATACTTACCATATTTTAACATATATTGAAAAAATCCATATTCTGTTTAAAACTACTTAAAAATAATGAATTGTCTTCTTTTTCTGTGTCTCATTATTAACATATTTTTATAAAATGTAACACTAGATAAAAGTATTAAATATTTAGATTTCTAGATTTGGTGTTAACCTGGAGATGAACCACTTTTTTTAACTGAAAACTCCATTTTCTCTGAGCAAATTAGTTTCTATATTGCAGTAATATTTGTTATCAATTAAATATTTAGGTAAAGTGGATCTTGCCATTATTATTATCATTTGAAATTCTGTACTCTATTATTCTCTTTAATATAATTCTGCTTCCTCTACTTTGAATAACACACACTTGTAACAATTTTTTATTCTTTCAATTTGGTAGATCAATTTAACCAGCATGATGGCCAGCATCACTGTCACTTTCAGATTTTACTTATTCTTCAACAGTCTCTCAGTGACTGAACTGGCTGGTTATGTAATATGTAACTATATATATTTAATTTTTTTTGTTGCTGTCTCAGACGATGTTCCTATTTTGTGCCCACTTCCATCATTATTCTATTAGATGGATCTCTATCATATTGCTACTTAAAAAAATTGAATTATTAAACGTGCTAATATAATAATAGCTTGCATGTATGCTTTATCTCATTCTACTACACTATACGATCCACTACTCACCACCCATATTGTTTGTCTTCATGAAACAAACATTTCAAAACTTTTGCCACTTATGGTGTATCTTCATCGAGTTATTAGTGATGCAAATTAAAAATACCACTATACTGCAGCAGCTCATATATTGCAGCATTTAAACTCAATTTTGGATTTCTCATTTCACATCATTCTGTACCTTTTAATTAAACTAGCTAAAAGCAAATTTCACTCATTTTTCAGATGCAGTAGATTGCCTACTGCCTTAGACTTGCAAAAATGATTAAAAAATACAATTATTTTACAGTTGAAATTGCATTTTTAATATAATTATAATTACTACTAAGGTAATCATAGGCAATTACAGTTATTTGCACATTTTGAGAGTAATTACATATACTATGGTGAATGCTTTGAGTGTGTATAATAAATATAAATTTATTATATTTTTGGAATAAAACTGTCACTTACCCAAAACACTGACAAAAAGAATGAAATTGATGTTGCAATTACTCCTGTAAAAATTATTGTTACAGTTACATCAAAAATGTAAAAAGGTAATACAATTCAAGAGTTTGGTGCAAAGACCGGCCAAGTACTAAATCAACGTTTGTGAGAAACAAGGAAAAACGTAGTTGATATTTACTTTTTATTTTTTGGGGCTATTCGACCTTTTTTATTCAATTAGAACACTCTTTTATCCAAAGTCAAGCTTTTGATCTTTAATTTAGATCTTCATCAGGACAACTACAATACAATACAAGACAAAGTTTCCTACTAATAATAAATACAATGGTGTTACTTACAGGAAATTTGAGATTATTAGTGATAGTTATTTTAACATTATTCTACTATAATTATGGAAAATTCTGTACGAAATTATATTGAGACGTATTGTCAAATTCAAATTCAAATTTCAAAACCGCCAACCAATACTACCACTCTGACAATATGACCAACTGTTAATTTTAAATAGTCACTAAATCAACATTTGTCAATGTTTTATGGGAATATATAAGATATACTTTCTTGTAGTTCTTTTGAGTGTATTAGGATGTATCTGCCTAAACAAGTACTTAATTTTTCCAAGCTTTTGACTGATATATTATCAAGTTTTCATCAGAAAACTCAAGTGTTACTAGTTTTATATTTAGTAGAGTTTATAACACTTGTAATTCCCTGACGAGGATTCATTTAGATTGATAAATCCTAATAAACTCAAAAAAATTACATAATTACAACCATAATAATCAAATTATTATACTTTCTTGTATCTAATACAATGTGCACATTATGATAAACTATAAATTCAACTGCAACAACAAACATAAATAGGTCGATAAATATCTATATATTATGGAAGGCCTATATGATATTTAAGAGATACCAATTTATGGGATTCATTATAAAAAAATGTTCTGTAGATCAGATAATATAATTATTGATTATATGAAATTCAAATCCATATTACAGTGTACCTGTAAATTTATGAACCTCTAATTTGTATAAATTTCGATACTAATCAATATTTATTGACACATATTGATATTCATTGAATATAGCGATAAACGAACTTTGTTAATCATTTAAACTGGCAATACACCTTCAAAATACTAAACTATCAATTAGATTGTCACATAAATGATTCAATGTTGCTTGACCAGTATGTCATGATGCAGTATCTTTAGCTCAAAAGTATTGATTTATTTATTTAACAACAACAACAAATTTAACAAACATGAATGCAGTAGCATGAATCTTAAAACAGCCATTCAAAATGCCATTTGTTTGCAGTCATTGGAAGACCTGGTAGTTCATTATGATGGTTCAGTAAGAAACGCAGAAGGTGATATAGTACAATTTATTTATGGCTGTGACGGTTTAGATCCAACATATATGGAAGGTAAGCAATGTTCCACTGTAATTGCGACATACAACACAATTATTGTGATTGCAGGTAATGACTGTCCAGTAGATTTTAATAGAGTGCTGCAGCATGTACGGGCCAAGTGTCCTTATAGAGATGAAATTGCTTTAAACGGTGACCAGATACGAAGAGCAACAAAAGCATTTCTAGAGACAGGAGCTCTGAATGAATGCAGCGAGTTTTTTAGAAATCAGTTGAGGTAAATCCGTTATTATGAGTGTGTTTCTCTTTTTTAACAATTTTGGCTTCAGTGACTTTATGGAGACTGTAGCTCAAAGTGTGGAGCATACGGAAACTAAATTTGGGAAATTGGATGTTGTTAAGGAAATTAAAAGGTTAAGTTGCAGTCAACTGGTAACCTTTTTGGAAACCTGTGGACAGAAGTACACAAGTTCTATTATAGAGCCAGGTACATCAGTAGGGGCTTTAGCAGCCCAAAGTATCGGAGAGCCAGGTACACAGATGACTCTGAAGACTTTTCATTTTGCTGGAGTTGCAAGCATGAATATCACGCAGGGTGTTCCCAGGTAAGTTCCAATCATATAATACGAGGGGAGGTCCAAAATTCCGCAGAATGACGGGGAAGAGATTTGAATATACCTTTTTAATATCACACTTATCAAGAACTCTTTTCTTTACGTATGTGAAATCTGATGTTGCTAACGTCATTCGTTGATTAATTATCGATCAGTAAAGAAGCAAATTTGGAAGTAGAGCAAATTAACTACGTGCCGTGCTTAAATTCTTCACCAAGCAAAGACAATTTGCTCAAGCCATACTGGAGATCTTTGCCCTGGGTAAAACCATGATTTGCAAGTGGTACGGTCATTTTAAACAATGTCGAAATTCGATTGAAGATGACCCTGTCCAGGACAGCCGATTGAGACCACCATGTCGTTGAAAAAGGTAAAAAACTTATACTGGAAGATGCCCAGCTGAAGAAGAACAAAATTTCTGCTTTAGTTGGTGTATCACATACCAGAATTTTGAGAATTCTTCACAACCATTTTGGTATGAGTAGTCAGTAAAAGATGGGTAACGGGTCGAGGCTGAACCTACGCTGATTTTTGTAAAGACTGGAGATGAAACTAGTGTTCATCACTTTAAGCTTTAGCCCAAACAGGTGGAGTCCATGCAGTGGCATAAACAAGTTACACCACCCCCTAAGAAGTTTAATTGTAATCGGCTGGAAAATTGATAGCAATCATTTTTTGGGATTCTGAAGGGATTGATTTTGTTAATAGTTTATAAAGACAAAGGTGCCACTGTCACTGCAGTGTATTGTGTAACCACCTGGAAAGACCGAAGGAAGCCGTCAAGAAAAAAGAGACAGGTAAAACTGGCCAAGGGTGTGTTGCTTCTGCAAGACAGCGCCCCGGTGTACAAGAGCAAAGTTGATGTGGAAGCTCGGCTTTCAATCGCTGATTTACCAGCCCTATAGCCCTGAATTAGCTCTCAGCTCCCAGGGCAAAGATAAATAACATTTTTTTAGTGTTTTAGAAAAATTAATTTCTCTTTCTAATAAGTGTACTTAGCTTAAGAGAAATTATATTGAGAAGGAAAAATTATTTCATTGTTTTATTTAATTTGCAACCCTTCTTTTCTGCAGAATTTTGGACCTCCCCTCTTACATGCAATTGCATTTTTGTTCAATTACTCTTCTGTTACTGATTTTTTTGCAAAACAAAAACATATCAGTCTTACGGATTTGTGTCATATTAAATTCATTATCAATATCAAGTTATTTTTTAATTATTTCTAATATTAATTAGTTAAGGAAATGATCAGAACATAAGGATTTGCTATGACCCATGTAAACTGGTCGTAGTAATTATTGTTTGATATATTTAGATGTGTCATGTATAGATATTGTTTTGAACAATAATTCTGTTCATGGTGTATTTTCTGGTAATTTGCCTGAAAATTTGGTAATCATACAGGCAGTTTCTGACATCTGACAACCTTGCCAAGATCTATGTAGTATAATGCTTACCATTGTTATCATTTGTTTTTTCATATTTTGGTATTTAGAATATCTTATGTAAAAAGAAGGTCTTGAATTATTAAAAAAATTAAAGCACTACACTGCCAACTGTTTTCTGACTAAGTTGTCATAGGTTCTTTTGACGATTTTGTCATATCTGCCACAAATTAGCAGTAAATTCAAAAAACCGTTAATAACTGTAACAAAAGCAGTAAGAATTTGATTAACACAATGAGGAATGTGCCTATGTTGGAGATTTGAAAACTAATGTGTTATAGCAAAAGAGACTTTTAATATAAATGTATTATGCAAATTAAAATTTAACAAAGAATTTATAAAGAAGAAGAAACACTTGGAAGAGTGAACAGAGACAAAATTTTCTGTTCAATTTTTGTATGTTTTGCTTGTACAATTTTAACACTACATTTATTTTTAGAATAAAGGAAATCATCAATGCCAGCAGCAACATTAGTACACCTATAATACATGCAAGCCTAACAAATCCTCATGACCAGTCATTCGCTAGAGTAGTAAAAGTTCGTATAGAACGCACTACTCTTGGTGAGGTAAGTTAATAAAATATGACTCTGACAAATCATTAACTATATCAATATGTAGATTTGTACCTTTATCGAGGAAGTTTATACCAGAGATGACAGTTTCTTGTTGGTACAGCTAAATTATGAAAGAATTCGTCTATTAAACTTAGAAGTAAATGCGGATACTATTAGATACAGGTAAGATTATCATTAATTACATTTCCTACATCACAGTTCTTTGAATGCTGCACATAAGCAAAGCACTAACATGATCTTTTTATTTTTTTCCAGTTTGTGTACATCTAAATTGAAGTTGAGACCTTGTGATGTTCAAATAAAAAGTGATACAGTCTTGACTGTGCATCCAAACTCAGCAAAGTATACACATAGACCTAATTTTGCTCTCGCTGAACTGAAAGATCMRGTTCCTCATGTTGTTATAAAGGTAAGTGATTCCAGTTATAATGCACCAAAAACTAGGGTACTTATCATATTCGAGAGGTACCTCAAAAATCTAGGACCCGATTTTGGGGTACATTTTCTGAAAAGTTTTCTTTCAGACAAATACTTTTTCTATAAAAGACATTGAAGGGCTTTTCCATAGGCCTTCTACTTTTTCTTTGTCAAATGTGTTCCTTCCTAATCACTTAGAAGTTTTGCATTTTGCAAAAAGTGATTGGTTTTATAAAAATTAAGAGCTAAAAATTATTTTATAATCCCAAATTTTAGCTCAAGGGGGCATATCTTAGTTACATTTGCATGTTTGCTTTTTGTTCAAACTAAATGTGTTAATAAGTGACCACAAAAAAAACTTTTAAAGGGGGAATTCGCATACTGATTTGTAGAGGTTTGGGAAAATACATCTCACGGACGCAATTTTGCTCATACTTCAGAGAACTAAGTTTTCTTATGTTGATAAAAGGTTGCTCCAGCGGGGTACGTAGCCGTTTTTTGAAAATTATGTTTAATTATTTTTTTATAATTGGCCAAATATAGTCCAACTTCGACAGCTGCGTTCTAGTAAACGAAAAGCAAAATGTTAAATACGGCTACGTACCCCCCTAGACAGAACCTTTTAGATTACAGAGTTGCTACGAAATATGAATTACGACGAATAGTAAAAAAATTACGTGTCATAAAACAAACGCATGTTTTGCCGGAATTTAGCATACAATTGCCTATGTTGCACAGGCATTCACTTTCAATTACTTTAGACCGTGTCATAGGTCTCAAGCGCTGACTCAAGATACACTGTAAAAACTTCAACCATTGGCTTTTATTTATTTATTTTAACTTCTGTTAGCGTTAGCGCGATTTTTATTGTAAAACAAACAGAGAATTTAAATAATCGCATATTACACGTTTTAGTGTTAAATAATGGTTGGAGGAAATAATAATAAATTCATATTAATAGGTTTTTAGTCACATTAATGGTATTGTAACAAAATGGATACTAATAACACTCGTTACACAACATAGTATATAATGGAAAACTTTATAAACACATGCATATTTACTACAAACTAAATACATTATGAACACTAATAATTCTTATCCAAGATTTTCCAGCAGGCAAATATTTTATTTTGCGATTATGAAGATGTTGCGGGTTAATTATTTCTGGTAACAAACAGTTAAAATAGAAATCCTCCAGTTTAGTATTAATTTTTACTTTCCAGAAATCATTATCGCGTTATATCTTATATACACTTAAACGGTGTTCAGTAAGTCCTTTCTTACACGGATACTTCGGCGTGTTTACACTTAGCAAAAATAAAAACAATTTGATTCACAAGCACAAACTTCCCGAACGAAAGCAAAGATTACACTGAAGAATTAGTAGTTTTTGTCATGCAAAAAACTCCCAAAACAGAAACACACCCAGAGTGGGTGGTGCACGTTGTTATTGTTTCTTACTTGTCACAGACAGTGCTGAAAAGTAATAATTGGTTGCACAGCGCAGTAGAAAGGGATGGAAATACTATGATTATATCTGGAACTCAAATCCTAATGATTGTTTACAGAAATGAACCACTCCACTGTTTATGGATGCTGTAATTTCTTTTTGCCGAAATATTTACAACCCTAAGCAGCCATCTGGTGTTTATTGAATAAGTGTATTTCTAAACAGTGTAGCAAAGCTAGACCCTAATCGTTACCTCTGGATTTGAAAGCTGATAAAGAAACAGATTTAGGGGTTCGAATATAACAGATAAATACGCTGCACCGCATATCGTACTAGCAACTAAATTTGTTTGCAAACATATATACAATTTTTAAGAGGAGCTCTACTATAATAAATTAATAGTTTTGTTTTTTTTGTAATTTACATCAAAATCATAATAATAAAACACTTGTTTTTATCCTACTTCCAATATTTATTTTTGTCAAAGCCAAATGCCAGCATTTCTACATTTCAAGTGGCCTTCTTCGGTGGCTTAACAAGTATAACTAAATTTAAACACTAAAAGACATTTTGACATATGGTAAACATTGATACACAGTTGCGTGGTGTGGGAAAAGAATTTGTTTAAATCACATTTCTGACTTTACTATTGCTACAAATGGATTATTTAAGGGTGTGAGATCCGTATTTAACAGATGAAGAAGGCCGCTTGGCAGTTGAATGCTGGCATTTGGCTTTGCTAAAAATAAAAATTGGAAGTAGGATAAAAACAAGTGTTTTATTATTATTATTATTTAATAACTTCCAAAAAACTCTACTATTCATTATCAAAAATGTCTACTACATTTTATTCCATTATTCATTTTACTATGCAGAGCTCATCTACATGTATCGAATTATGCAATCAATTTGAACTCTATTGGTACCTATCAGTATTCAAAATGTTTGTTAACCGGTTATATGTGACATCTAAAATCTGAAATAAAATTATAACATAATGGAGGCAGGTGTGCAAGACGCGCCTCATTTTAAATTATTTCCCTTATTTTAATAAAAAATGCTAAGTTTTCGGTTTTGTTTTGTCATTTTCAGCGCCATACGATACTGTTTCATTTAAAGAATTTTAACTTCATTATACCTAATAAATCTATTACAGTTATAATGATGATTATCGAGAAACCAGAACTTAAAAGCACGGGTATATTTCTTGTTTGCACTAATTGTTTAGATTGTTTAGTTGTTTTTTTATATATTACTTTTAAGCTACGTTTTTTTCCAGATATACCTACATAGTGTAAATCTTAGGAATCATTTGAAGTCTAAGAAACGGATACGGAAATTGTTGGATCAGTTTTTAAGACATATGTAATAGTAGCATACGGTGTGATATAAATACTAATAAATTGCATATGTTTGTGACCGCTACATTTAGCCCCGCAATTTTGATTTGTTTTTTTTGTGATTGTCAGAACACATTAAGTTTCAATTGTTTGTAAATACCTATGGATCGTCAATATGAAAACGTTTTCCAAAATCTAGCGCCACCGTGGGTTTAGTAGTGCCTGCCTAACTAAATTTCATCAGAGTCAATTTGAGCATAATGTTCCTTTCTTGAGCAGGTGTGTATCATATCGTGGTACCCTTTTTCTGGCGTTCCACATAACAGTGTAAAAGCAATAAATCGCTCCTCTTTCGCTATCCCAATGACAGTTATAGTGCAGTCCTCTTAAAGAATCGCATTTAGCATCCTATTCAGAACTTTGCGGGGTTCACCAACAATAATTTTTAAGTTTGCGAGAAAAAAGAACTGCTGCAAATTAAATCTATACTTGTTAAAATGACATTTACGCTTCTATTTTTTATATTATATGAACAATAATGAGGTTTTGAGCATTTTTTTCTATGACGGTTTTCGTGATATTAGCAAAAATCCATAAATTTTTAAAATCATTTTTTTCTAAATAACTCGAAATGTAATAACAAAGAAATTGCAAGAGTGGTTTTCGATCCGAAATTTGATTTTCTGTATAATAGCAAAAGTTTAAAAAATCGTGTGGACAGGGTCCAGTCCAGTTTTTTTGAATATGCCAAACTTTTGGAAAAAATTTTTAAAACTTTTTGTGAGAAATTTTATTTCTTATCTGATGGTATTTTCACAATTTGCTGCACCGAAAATTTATAGGGACGAATAATACTCTACTACTCTACTACTAATCACATACTAAAAGGAAAAAAAAATAAAAATTTGCTAGAAGGATATTTACCTCCCAATTTTCCCTTCCCCATACACTTAATTTAGTCTTTGATTGCATGTAAATTATCATTCTGTTCATATTAACACTAAAGTAGGCCAAATAGCGTCCTGCTAGCGGTGCCAGCGTGTTGGGGACAAGATGGTTTAAAAGCGGCAACCATAATATTGATGCAAATTTACAAAACCCTTCTGGTGCAAGATATTTGTATTATACCACTTAAGCTTACTTTAAATAGATACACTTTTATTTACTACTTTGCAGAATTATTGGTGATAATAAATAAACCAGAGATTGCGCATAAAGCCCACAAGTTTGGTTCATGACATACTTCGTGTAGCTCAAACAGGCGTCGTATATGAAATCATAAACATTTTCAACATTAACTGTCACCTGTGATCTTATTAAGTTGTGGAAAATGTTTTGTAGCTATATATAACTAGATTACAAAAACCTTAGGCGAGATAAAATCTATTTCCTTGTTGTATGGAAAAACTACCATAAATTGTGGTCCTTGGCTGTTTGGATTCAGTTAATTTTACTGAATATTATTTGTTTTAGGGTTTACCAAGTGTTAACAGAGCCGTTATAGCTAGAGAAGACAAAGATGGTAGAGAACACTACAATCTTTGTGTCGAAGGCAACAATTTAAGAGAAGTAATTGCTACATATGGTGTAGATGGTACAAAAACAATTTCAAACAATATTATGGAAGTGTATAAAACATTAGGTATCGAAGCTGCAAGGTAAGTCATTTTTATTTAGTGTATATAAAGGAACACAAGGCTTTTTGTGTCTACAGGGAAACTATCATGCGGGAAATAAAAATGGTTATGGAAAACCATGGAATGAGTGTTGATTACAGACACATAATGCTGCTTGCTGCCCAGATGACTCATACAGGTGAAGTGCTAGGAATTACTAGATATGGACTATCGAAAATGAAGCAGTCTGTTCTCAACTTAGCTTCAGTAAGTCGTTCATTAACATAACAACTTTTATCTGAACTACGTTTTTCTTTGTAGTTTGAGAAGACTGCAGATCATTTGTTTGATGCTGCTTACTACGGACAAACAGATAAAATAAATGGAGTCTCTGAAAACATTATTATGGGAATGCCTGCACCAATTGGAACAGGCCTCTTTAAACTGCTACACAAACCATTAAGAGTTGAAGATGCTACTGAAAAAACAAGTTCCTTGTTTAAATCAGCATTGCTAACCTGATATTTTCAAATTTTGTGATAATAAAAAATAAACAAATTATTTTTTTGTTTTTTGCATATCAGTGTAATTAATTATATATTTACTGTGATATGGGTTGTATTGAAAATGTATAAAGCAAAAGGTAGGTGCAGTCTACTAGGCTTATTACTATTCGCAGAAAATCCTTAAATATTGAAATTTTTAAATTATAATTAGAAGTTTTACTAGTTTTATACCATATATGACTACACAGTAATACTGACATGCTGTATGGACTTATCAAATTTGTTCTGTGATTATCATTAGTTCTTTCGCAAAGCAAAAAATGTGGGTTTTCATCTCTAAATCAGTATTATTTTTGACATTATCCAACTGCACAAACATAACTTAAAAATTGTTTCTGTAGCAGAGTGTGGCCATCGACTGGAGCGTTTATTAATTATAGATGCAGATGAACAACATTTATTTAATTTAAACTAACATAAACATGCTTTGTACAATTTACAACTAGACTGTTTGAATATGTATACATAAAATATATGTTTCTTCATTCATCATACATTTGTATGATGACACCTACATGTGCTATGGTTTAGTGCACCAGTTACAAAAGGAGAACAAAAGGATTCGTTGTACACCACAATGAAACACAAACTGTTGGAGTACTCTCCGAGAATTTGCTGTCACGTGCAGATGCAATTACGACCTAATTTCTTCCAACTAAGTTGTGATTTATTAAACAGATTTTGATTTTACGAAATCGTAAATTTATAAACAGGCATACACAAAAATTCCAGGTTTACAATTGCTATTATTTAAACACAGATATTAATGTTCTTGAAAATTTAGCCAAAAACTGCGTACTTAAATAAAATAAATATAATCTTTATGCAGCATATCTCTGATCAAGAAGGAAAGCTATTATAGTTTTATGGTTTATCTAGTAAAAACGATGAGCAATTCACTGACAGATCTCCTATGCAACTATGAGTAGGACACAGTCTATAAATATTCTAGAAATTGCTCCTGAAAATCAAAAAGCAAGGAATGATGTTCCTAGCGAATGATTTTTTGCAGTTAAAAAAACAACATACCGACTAGTGTTATCTAATACAACAAATACTTTTGTTTAAAACTTATATATGGAGTGACTATCATGTGTAGAACTTCTTTTAATATTCAGTTGTAGGCAAGTTTAATTTGAAAAATAGATATCTATAATATGCATGTCTATGCTATGATGTCTGCACCGCAACCGACTGCAGATAGATCTATTTCACTATCATTGTAGCTCATCGGTACAGTTTAGGTCTAGTGCAGACATTATGGCATAAAACTGGTTTTGCCTGTATACCAAAGGCTTGATATGATGTAAGTAGAAAAAACCGCTGCAAATTTAATCAATACTTCCACATCCAATTGTCAAAATGACATTTATGTTTTTATTTTTTATACTATACGATTAGTAATCAGATTTTGAGCATTTTTTTCTCTACACATTTTTTCTAAGACAAACAGTCCTCGTGATATTAGCAAAAATATATACATTTTTAAAATCGTTTTTTTCCAAATAACTCGAAAATTATTAACTTAACAAAAAAATTACAAGAGTGCTTTCTGATCAGAAATGTGATTTTCTATGTAATACCTAAATTAAAAAAAAATCGTACGAGCAGGGTCCAAAATAAGTTTTTGTAAATATTTCGAAAATGTCAAAATTTTGGATAAATTCTCTAAGACACTTTTTGTGAGAAATTTTATTTCCTATCCGATGGTATTGTCATTTCTTGAACATATTAATATATTCTGAAATATTCAGGAAAATTAAGTGACGCTTTTTTGCTAATATCTTCTAAACAGTTTGTTGCACCGAAAATTTATAAGAACGAATAATACTCGCAGATATACTAAAACTAAAAAAAAAAATAAAAAATTTGCAAAAAGGGTAGTTACCCCCCAATTTCGCCCCTTCCCGATACCCTACTTACCCCACAAACAATAGGTCGCTTTGGGTAGTTGAGATTTATATGTTTGCCAAGTTTCAAGTTCATATATTGAGTCTTTCGAAAGTTATCATGTCCACAAACAATACCACAGACACACAGTTAAGAAATTTGTTTTGCTCAGATTTTGTATTTTTGCGTTTTCGGCCATTTGAAAGCGAATAAGCAAATAAAAGGTTTTGAAATTTTTTTTCGCGATACAATACTTCCCATCCGTTGGATGTGAAAGTAATTAGATTAGCATAGCATAGACATGCATTTTAATGTATGTCAGTTCTTTCCCATCAGCAAAAAGTGCTGTGGACACCTGCTATCAAGTTGATATGCAAGTACGTACATGCCAACTTGTCAGTGTACAGGGCACTTCCTTCAGGAAGCAGATCCCGTAATGGCAACTAGATGGCTTTGTCATCGTGTCAACGTTACAGTCACTAAATACATTACAGTACCGCAATTCATGTCCATATTTTTGCACTAAAGTGGTGGATGAAACCAAAACCATAGAAACCAAATTGGTTTGGTCCCCTCCTCTACATAAACATTTAAATTTACTGCTGCTATTTTGCACTAAAATGGTGGTCTTTATCTATTTAGTGACTTTAGTCAGTGTAATGCATTGCCATCTAATTTTCTACTTTATTAATATCTGTTTAAATAATTTAGTTGTAAACTTTTTGAGCTGTTGTCCTGATTCGGGTCTAAAGGCCGTCCGTCGGTTGGAATTGCTTCCTAATAACGTTTCGCTAGCATGAGTGGCAAGTTTCTTCAGAGGTCCTTCCATCTCTGTTGCTGGATGTAGACAGTCTACATTCAACTCACAAACTGAACTGAATTCTGTCTATTCTTTCCAGGCAAAGACATAATTTAGATTTTATCTTTAATTGTATCCTTAAATAAAGACACCCCCTCACATCCATTTGATATACTAGTCAACCTAACTTATTTGCAACCACAAGCATAATCCTACTGGTGAATAAACACCAATCATAGCAATGTCTTTGTTGGAAAACCTCTAGTAACAAGAGTTCAGTATTACTAGTGTTACCATCTTTTAACTTAAAAACTCATTTACTTTCTACCACTTGTTTATTATCCCGACCAAAGTGCTTTTATTCTATGCACAAATGACCAGACTTTATAGATTGGCAACTCTTACAACCAGCCTTGAATTTACTATTACTATTATTATCATATATTTTAGTTAGTGTACCCATCACCTGAGCGCTGATGTCGCTCCCAAAGTATTTCGTCAAGCCGTAAGGATGGGCGCTCTAACTGTTGTTCAACCGGGGATTCTATTAAAATATTACTAATTCTATTTTTTGTGCCGAGGGTTAATTATTATTGTTATATTTCAATAAGTAAGCAGCTGACTAACACATTATATTTTAATTTGCTGTCACTGTTTACATATTAAAATATAACAAAAACAATTAACACACAAGCAAAATAACACAACTGCAAATTTTATTTCATTAAGGTGGTGTGATTTGCAAATAAATATATTATCACTGTATCATATTTATTATAAACATAGATGCACATGAACATTATTTAATAATACATAAGTATAATAAAGTTGAGAAATGGATTCAGTATATTAGACACTTCCAAATTTAGTACAAACATAAGAGTGCTTAAAATGCAAACATGAGGAAGTGTCTTACATAGTATTAAAGATGCAAAAATTACCTGTTTTAAACTTGGGTGTCACTGGCGATGATAATTTCTGCCTTTTAGAACTTGGCTCTTCACGAAGATCTGTAGGAGAACGAGAAGGCATTACTGCTGCTGTAAAAATAAAACAAATTAAGTAGTCCAGAGAGGTCAACATGATACTCTTATTAAAAGAATATGGTGATAAATAGTGAAATCCTTATGAGTATATAAATACATATAAACAAGGGTGAAACTGACTAGCTAAATGATCACAGTGATGGCCACTTTTGAAAATTATAATTAACAATATATATTATATAATACATGTTAATATTTTACATTACCTGCTTGTTCTGAAGCAAATGGTGAATCGGGAAATGGGTCTCATTGGAGAATGTTTCACAGTAAAAACCTAAGAGATTACAAAGTACATATTAGCAGCCTATAAATACTACAAATATAATTATAGTAGTTCAAAGAATGTAATGTGGCAGTAGGTTAAATAATTTACTTTTTTATACCTATTTGTTTTGAAGTCGAAGGCATATCAAGAATAGTTCATGATGTTCCCGGTGCAGTCTCTTTGATATTGATATCTAGAAGCAATATTATTCCTGCATTTGTAAAATATATATATAGCTGTAATACATTCTGATATAACATAAACAGTTTTCGATGTTTCTAGTGCATGTGGCTCCTTAACAATAAAATCTAGAAAACAATTTGTTTATTGCTTTGTAAAATAAATATAAACAAAAGTATGTAGGTACCTTCTGCTTTCAAATATAGTGATGGTACAGCATCAGCCTTTAAAGTTGATCTATTCCTGTTGTCAAAGAACTTGGAATCAGGAGCAAAATGTATATCACAAACACGTTTGTTGCTGCGTTTTGTCAAAGGGAAAATCCAAGTCCAAAATACTGCACCAAGTTTGAAATCTCTAAAACATGCAAGAAATTACGTAAATAGGAATGTTTTTTTTAAATGCCAGTTACGATATCGTAAAATATGCTTGGTTAAATGCATTATGCATTGCAACTGACTTACTTTAGGATCCTTAGGAAACACATGCAGTTTGGTTGCGCCTCTCCGTGTTTTGCAACATTTTTACCGCACACCGACATTGTTCAGACCGCACTAATTAAAGAAACACAAATACCTGTTTACTTTCTGAACTAAATAATAGTCAATATATCTTAACACCACACAAAAATAACACAAGCAAACGAGAATTCAGATTCGAATTGATTCAAATCTAGAATTCAAATGCCACAGTCTGTTATTGTGCTCTGCTACCGAAGGAAACGACAATGCGCATGTCACAAACGATCAAAGGAACAGCGTTGACAACTTTATTAAACATAAATACCGTAAAAGCCTTTCAAATTACCATTAATGGTTTGTGGTTCAGAGAAAGGTAAATTAGGGTTTCTGTCGGGGGCTTTAGCATTTCTTGGAACTTCCCTTAAACGGTTCCACTGGCACCTAATTGCAACCAATAGCCTCAGTGGCCATAAATAAGAAGATACCCGTCCTAAATACCCTATTGTAACTCATCATTTACTTAGGTCTACTGTCCTACCGTTTATTGCAAACAATCTTTATTGTTGGCTCACGGCTCAACCCTCACTTAATTTGAGGAGAATGGAAAGAGAAAGCAGATAGCATATAATTACAAATGTATGACTGTGACTAGGAAAGCAGTGATGTGTTTATATTCGCCAAAACTCTTAAAATTACTCTACTTTTTAAGTACAATCTTATAAGTATATTCTGTTGGACCGCATTACGTATTGGTAGCATCAAAGACGATTTTATAAAAATAAAATTATATTATAAAATCGTCTTTGTAGCATAATTACCTTACGGTAATTACAGTACCCTTGACAACACAGAAATTAACGAAGTTTGTCCCTTGTCCTTGTCATTATCGCGCACATATAGCGCCACAGGTGATGCGGGCATGTACTTGTGTATGTCTTTGCTGTGGTTTGAAGCTAAAATAAGTTCAATGGCCAAAGTAGAGAGTTTTGCCACCCCCCTGGTTCCCCCATAATCATTAATGACTGCAGATAACTATGCTAAAGATACCGAATAAATGATTCGGAACTTCCGTTTCTTCGGTGAATTCAAGTTCTTACGAATTGCCGATAGGTGGCACCACGTGTTAACAGTATGATTTTTTTTTAATAAGTTAAGCACAAAAAAGTGACACAATTTCCTGTCTACTGGGTAAACGTTAGGTTTTGTTTTCGTTTCAAGTAATAAAACTACAAATACAAACCATTGAGTTCGTTCGTCATAAGTATAAAATTACTGTATAACAAGAACACGTATTGTAATATACCAACTAATAAGCTTATAATCTACCACACATTTGTTTGTTTGGCTACAAGCGAGCTTAAATTTTGTCAAATCAAATGTTAATCAACTAATTTAGCCAAACTCAAACTAAAATAAATTCAAAAACACTTAAAAGATAAATGCAACTTGTGAAATAGTACTTAACTTTAAAAAATGAGCACCTAACTCATTTCATGTTGTAACTGCTTAGAGCACATTGGAACCTTATATTAAAAAATTTCCATGTCCTATATCATGATCATTATGTACAGTGTTGCCAGGCCTTGCTTCATAAATTATGGTATCAACTTCAAAATATTATGGGTATTTTGGCACAAATTATGGTATATGCATTATCGTTGGTTGACGATCAACGACATATACAGGGTCCGCCTCTTAAAAACTCCCCAGGCTCGTATTGTTAAATTGTAGGTCTTTTTAAACTCTTTGAAGATAGCTTGGTGGCTGTTCAATAATTTTTTTGCAGATTATCATATTTTGTATTTAAAGTTCATTTTTTGTTAAATATTTTTAACCTTACCTCGTATAATAAATATTGCTTCACAGTTTGAATGCCGACTTTCGTCTTCTTCAATTTGTGTCATTGCCGATGTATGCGTAATTTTTACTCCTTAGTGAAAAAACAAGAAAAACTAGTCGCGGCCATTTTTCTTTAAATAGGGTTGTTCAGAATTTTTAGGTGTTAGTTTAGTAGCTTATAACAGTACAAGTTGTGCCTACATACAATCGCTGTACAAAAAACCCAAAAATTTTAAGGTAACTTTTGAATAAATCAACTACAGAGTTCGCTCTAAAGAGAGAGGGCTAGGAAATGAAACCCTTTGACGAGGCTAGTACGCGATGTAGAAAACCAAGCTGGTCGTGATGTAATTTTTGTGTTATAGAAAAAAACTGAAATTGACTCTATGCAAATTATGGTAAAATGTGAATACCATAATAGTATATTATGGTATATGGTATTTGTCATACCATTATGGTATATATACCATAATTATGGTATGGATGGCAACACTGATTATGTATTTCATGTATATCCTTGTAAGTTGCCGCTATCTATCGGTGACATTTGAAACCTCTATCCAGCCACTTTTGTAGCACGACAGATGGCACAGTTATCCGTAATCATGACAATGGCTAATAAACAGGTTATCATCATAGGTAATTTAAGTTAAATGCATTCATGTTCAGAACCCTTTTAGAAAAGTAATAGTAATAACTACAAACATACAAAATATTTGAATTCAACATTAAGAAAATTCCAAGAAAAAATTAATGTATTAAATAGGTATGAAATTATAGTTAAATAGTAAACAATATGCATAAGTAGCACATGAGATAGTAACCAATGCGTAAATTCAAATGTACCCACAACAAATGAGTATAATTTGTAAACTTATTATATATGCATAAAACACACAAGTACCATACGTTAAAATGTATACTAAATAAGTAGGGATATAATAGCTGTGTTGTTAATAAGAAAACAAGTTACATGCCGAATATTTAATTAATAATATTTATGCATCCTTTCTCTGTTGTACCATTTCAACGTAAATTATTTTCGGCTTCCTTCAAATTTCTCTCCAAATATGTCTTGTTATTTTCTAGCGCTTTAAATCTTATCATCAGCAACTGTTTGTCGTTTCTTTCAAATTTTCCTTAACTTCTTCCATAGGTGTCAGAAGGAACATTCGGACCACAGATTCATATGTTTTTGTATTTTGATCTAATGAAGAATATTTCCCTTAAAAAAATTATACCTAATTAGTGAGATGACTAAATCGTATAAGTACTCTTCTAACTTCTGTATAGAAGCGTCTGCTTACTCCTTTTCAGACCCTCTATTTGTACATCTGCAAACCTAAGCTTTTGACTTGTATCAATCGCGCTTAGCTTGTAGTTCTTGGAAGGCCTTCATATGCAATAAATTAGAGGTTAATGTTAAATACTTGGATACCGCCAGTGTTAACTTACCTTTTTTAATTCAACATCTACAGTTTTAGCCATTTCAAACTTCTATTAATAAAACAGAAATAACTTGTTTTAGTTTTGATCAATCAACCTAATAAGCTCCAGTGGTATTTATAGATAACTTAAAAAAACATTAACTCAGAACTCAATCCAAATATAATAGCAAACCAACACGAGCACACGAGCACTTTATTATTATTATTATTTATATGCTATTTTAACATAGAATAACAATTATAATAGACAGCCAGCATAGAGCTCTTCTATGAATCCAGGTATGGTCAGCTGCAGGCTGGTTCATCCTGAATGGCGCTACGTGTTCCCTTTTGAAAGTGTGGCATGGAGGGTAAGGGGGGTTACGCATGTTTCCACGGTCAGATGGCGCTAATCAGCATATAATTTTATTGCACTCAAGTGGTAATTTGATGGTAGGGAACGACAATATCAACTGAAATCCCACAACTGACACCGGTGACAGTTACTCCATTGCGTGTTGCGCTTGCGTCCTCTCCATTTTCGTGTTTTTGTTTGTGATGGTTATTGTTATGTTTTGAACTTTTATGTTTTTATAGACGTTTGTGATGGTGGAATCAATTTTAGTTTAATAGTCACCTGCAGTAACAGGTAATTAGAATTGAGAAAAACATTATTATAGGTACTTATAAAAAATTATTTCAGGCTGTTTCTGCGTGCACTTTTTTTGTATAATACCTAGTTAGGCGTGGACATCTTCAGTTCAAGCGGTAAATGTAAGTACCAGTTAATAAATAGCAAACTAATTATTTGATTAATGCCAGATTATAATGGAGTCGGACAAAGGTCGTTTCTCAGTGCCAGGTTGTAAGGTGAAACAAAAGCCGATATTCAGGTTTCCAAACCCAAGAAGAGGCGACATGTGCAGCAAGTGGAAACAAGCAATCAACAATCCTAGCTTTAAGAATTTATCTCATGAACATCTTTACAGAATTGGGTATTTAACAATTATAACGAATAAATCCTAATGTGCTGATGTGTAGTAGCAAATTATCAAAATGGTAAATAATTACTGTAACCCATAACTTGTAACTTACTAACTTACACCGCAGGCTGTTATACTTGATTTACTGGTCTTATAATGTAAATTACTTCTTCATTAATTAATTTAAGAAGTGTATTTAAAGACGATGCAATTGGTGTAGGTTATTAGTATGTTCTTTGATTTCTAATTACATTTCTGGTTGGTGGATAAGAAGATAGTTTAAATATTGGAGTTGTAAAACCATAAAAACAAATTATTATTATTACATATCTAAACTCTTCATTTTTGTTTTTACAAAGTCACTTTCAGTTATACGAATATTATTCAAATGCTCTTACACTCATATTTTTTAGAATGTTTTGTCAATGTTAACATTAGTTACTTCAGCTTACTGTATTGTTACCGTTTCTGTTAAGTATTTAACTACAAGTGGTTCGATACATAGTTAATTTACTTTTCATGTATTTAAATACTCATTTAAATTTTTCTGTAGTATTAGTGATTCAATTTCAGTAGTTACATTTTTCTTAATATTTACCTACAATATTTAAATACATTTTAAAAACTTTGAACAACACTGGTTATAAAGGTGAACCACTATAACTGACGCTGTTTGTCATTTGTATTGTTTCAAGTTATCGGTACTATTGTTTAGAGTGTACTTTTTATTGTAAATCTACTTTTAAATGATAAGGCATACTTTTGTTTAAGGCAATATCAAAAATTAATAGGACAGTTTTTAATTTAGCTCTTTAATTTGTTCATATATTTTTGATATTGTCTGCATTGCTTGTTACAAATGAACTATGTTCACAACACAAATTTCCAATCAATATTTATTCACTAGTTTATAGTTAATGCGAAAACTGTATTAATATACTTTAACTTTTAATTGTTCTTTCATTTATAATTATATTTGTTAGGTTGTTCGCACCTTTCCAAGTGAAATTTCATTGTATTCAATGTATACATTGTATTCAATGAAATTTTATTGGAAAAGTTCGAATGATCTAGCAAAAACCACCTTTAATACCGAAAATAATGATCCTAGATATTCAAATTTGGCGCTAATTTACGCAAGTTTCGACGCACAGATGGCGCGATCGCGAAAATGATGTTGGGACAGGACAGATGCATTGGCCTTTTCTTTCTATTAAAGTGTTATTTTATGGTC
>QCXZ01000003.1:21498311-21577354 GCA_025024175.1 Rhyzopertha dominica
TATTGTTTGTCTTCATGAAACAAACATTTCAAAACTTTTGCCACTTATGGTGTATCTTCATCGAGTTATTAGTGATCAAATTAAAAATACCACTATACTGCAGCAGCTCATATATTGCAGCATTTAAACTCAATTTTGGATTTCTCATTTCACATCATTCTGTACCTTTTAATTAAACTAGCTAAAGCAAATTTCACTCATTTTTCAGATGCAGTAGATTGCCTACTGCCTTAGACTTGCAAAAATGATTAAAAAATACAATTATTTTACAGTTGAAATTGCATTTTTAATATAATTATAATTACTACTAAGGTAATCATAGGCAATTACAGTTATTTGCACATTTTGAGAGTAATTACATATACTATGGTGAATGCTTTGAGTGTATAATAAATATAAATTTATTATATTTTTGGAATAAAACTGTCACTTACCCAAAACACTGACAAAAAGATGAAATTGATGTTGCAATTACTCCTGTAAAAATTATTGTTACAGTTACATCAAAAATGTAAAAAGGTAATACAATTCAAGAGTTTGGTGCAAAGACCGGCCAAGTACTAAATCAACGTTTGTGAGAAACAAGGAAAAACGTAGTTGATATTTACTTTTTATTTTTTGGGGCTATTCGACCTTTTTTATTCAATTAGAACACTCTTTTATCCAAAGTCAAGCTTTTGATCTTTAATTTAGATCTTCATCAGGACAACTACAATACAATACAAGACAAAGTTTCCTACTAATAATAAATACAATGGTGTTACTTACAGGAAATTTGAGATTATTAGTGATAGTTATTTTAACATTATTCTACTATAATTATGGAAAATTCTGTACGAAATTATATTGAGACGTATTGTCAAATTCAAATTCAAATTTCAAAACCGCCAACCAATACTACCACTCTGACAATATGACCAACTGTTAATTTTAAATAGTCACTAAATCAACATTTGTCAATGTTTTATGGGAATATATAAGATATACTTTCTTGTAGTTCTTTTGAGTGTATTAGGATGTATCTGCCTAAACAAGTACTTAATTTTTCCAAGCTTTTGACTGATATATTATCAAGTTTTCATCAGAAAACTCAAGTGTTACTAGTTTTATATTTAGTAGAGTTTATAACACTTGTAATTCCCTGACGAGGATTCATTTAGATTGATAAATCCTAATAAACTCAAAAAAATTACATAATTACAACCATAATAATCAAATTATTATACTTTCTTGTATCTAATACAATGTGCACATTATGATAAACTATAAATTCAACTGCAACAACAAACATAAATAGGTCGATAAATATCTATATATTATGGAAGGCCTATATGATATTTAAGAGATACCAATTTATGGGATTCATTATAAAAAAATGTTCTGTAGATCAGATAATATAATTATTGATTATATGAAATTCAAATCCATATTACAGTGTACCTGTAAATTTATGAACCTCTAATTTGTATAAATTTCGATACTAATCAATATTTATTGACACATATTGATATTCATTGAATATAGCGATAAACGAACTTTGTTAATCATTTAAACTGGCAATACACCTTCAAAATACTAAACTATCAATTAGATTGTCACATAAATGATTCAATGTTGCTTGACCAGTATGTCATGATGCAGTATCTTTAGCTCAAAAGTATTGATTTATTTATTTAACAACAACAACAAATTTAACAAACATGAATGCAGTAGCATGAATCTTAAAACAGCCATTCAAAATGCCATTTGTTTGCAGTCATTGGAAGACCTGGTAGTTCATTATGATGTTCAGTAAGAAACGCAGAAGGTGATATAGTACAATTTATTTATGGCTGTGACGGTTTAGATCCAACATATATGGAAGGTAAGCAATGTTCCACTGTAATTGCGACATACAACACAATTATTGTGATTGCAGGTAATGACTGTCCAGTAGATTTTAATAGAGTGCTGCAGCATGTACGGGCCAAGTGTCCTTATAGAGATGAAATTGCTTTAAACGGTGACCAGATACGAAGAGCAACAAAAGCATTTCTAGAGACAGGAGCTCTGAATGAATGCAGCGAGTTTTTTAGAAATCAGTTGAGGTAAATCCGTTATTATGAGTGTGTTTCTCTTTTTTAACAATTTTGGCTTCAGTGACTTTATGGAGACTGTAGCTCAAAGTGTGGAGCATACGGAAACTAAATTTGGGAAATTGGATGTTGTTAAGGAAATTAAAAGGTTAAGTTGCAGTCAACTGGTAACCTTTTTGGAAACCTGTGGACAGAAGTACACAAGTTCTATTATAGAGCCAGGTACATCAGTAGGGGCTTTAGCAGCCCAAAGTATCGGAGAGCCAGGTACACAGATGACTCTGAAGACTTTTCATTTTGCTGGAGTTGCAAGCATGAATATCACGCAGGGTGTTCCCAGGTAAGTTCCAATCATATAATACGAGGGGAGGTCCAAAATTCCGCAGAATGACGGGGAAGAGATTTGAATATACCTTTTTAATATCACACTTATCAAGAACTCTTTTCTTTACGTATGTGAAATCTGATGTTGCTAACGTCATTCGTTGATTAATTATCGATCAGTAAAGAAGCAAATTTGGAAGTAGAGCAAATTAACTACGTGCCGTGCTTAAATTCTTCACCAAGCAAAGACAATTTGCTCAAGCCATACTGGAGATCTTTGCCCTGGTAAAACCATGATTTGCAAGTGGTACGGTCATTTTAAACAATGTCGAAATTCGATTGAAGATGACCCTGTCCAGGACAGCCGATTGAGACCACCATGTCGTTGAAAAAGGTAAAAAACTTATACTGGAAGATGCCCAGCTGAAGAAGAACAAAATTTCTGCTTTAGTTGGTGTATCACATACCAGAATTTTGAGAATTCTTCACAACCATTTTGGTATGAGTAGTCAGTAAAAGATGGGTAACGGGTCGAGGCTGAACCTACGCTGATTTTTGTAAAGACTGGAGATGAAACTAGTGTTCATCACTTTAAGCTTTAGCCCAAACAGGTGGAGTCCATGCAGTGGCATAAACAAGTTACACCACCCCCTAAGAAGTTTAATTGTAATCGGCTGGAAAATTGATAGCAATCATTTTTTGGGATTCTGAAGGGATTGATTTTGTTAATAGTTTATAAAGACAAAGGTGGCCACTGTCACTGCAGTGTATTGTGTAACCACCTGGAAAGACCGAAGGAAGCCGTCAAGAAAAAAGAGACAGGTAAAACTGGCCAAGGGTGTGTTGCTTCTGCAAGACAGCGCCCCGGTGTACAAGAGCAAAGTTGATGTGGAAGCTCGGCTTTCAATCGCTGATTTACCAGCCCTATAGCCCTGAATTAGCTCTCAGCTCCCAGGGCAAAGATAAATAACATTTTTTAGTGTTTTAGAAAAATTAATTTCTCTTTCTAATAAGTGTACTTAGCTTAAGAGAAATTATATTGAGAAGGAAAAATTATTTCATTGTTTTATTTAATTTGAACCCTTCTTTTCTGCAGAATTTTGGACCTCCCCTCTTACATGCAATTGCATTTTTGTTCAATTACTCTTCTGTTCTGATTTTTTTGCAAAACAAAAACATATCAGTCTTACGGATTTGTGTCATATTAAATTCATTATCAATATCAAGTTATTTTTTAATTACTTCTAATATTAATTAGTTAAGGAAATGATCAGAACATAAGCATTTGCTATGACCCCATGTAAACTGGTCGTAGTAATTATTGTTTGATATATTTAGATGTGTCATGTATAGATATTGTTTTGAACAATAATTCTGTTCATGGTGTATTTTCTGGTAATTTGCCTGAAAATTTGGTAATCATACAGGCAGTTTCTGACATCTGACAACCTTGCCAAGATCTATGTAGTATAATGCTTACCATTGTTATCATTTGTTTTTCATATTTTTGGTATTTAGAATATCTTATGTAAAAAGAAGGTCTTGAATTATTAAAAAAATTAAAGCACTACACTGCCAACTGTTTTCTGACTAAGTTGTCATAGGTTCTTTTGACGATTTGTCATATCTGCCACAAATTAGCAGTAAATTCAAAAAAACCGTTAATAACTGTAAACAAAAGCAGTAAGAATTTGATTAACACAATGAGGAATGTGCTATGTTGGAGATTTGAAAACTAATGTGTTATAGCAAAAGAGACTTTTAATATAAATGTATTATGCAAATTAAAATTTAACAAAGAATTTATAAAGAAGAAGAAACCTTGGAAGAGTGAACAGAGACAAAATTTTCTGTTCAATTTTTGTATGTTTTGCTTGTACAATTTTAACACTACATTTATTTTTAGAATAAAGGAAATCATCAATGCCAGCAGCAACATTAGTACACCTATAATACATGCAAGCCTAACAAATCCTCATGACCAGTCATTCGCTAGAGTAGTAAAAGTTCGTATAGAACGCACTACTCTTGGTGAGGTAAGTTAATAAAATATGACTCTGACAATCATTAACTATATCAATATGTAGATTTGTACCTTTATCGAGGAAGTTTATACCAGAGATGACAGTTTCTTGTTGGTACAGCTAAATTATGAAAGAATTCGTCTATTAAACTTAAGAAGTAAATGCGGATACTATTAGATACAGGTAAGATTATCATTAATTACATTTCCTACATCACAGTTCTTTGAATGCTGCACATAAGCAAAGCACTAACATGATCTTTTTATTTTTTTCCAGTTTGTGTACATCTAAATTGAAGTTGAGACCTTGTGATGTTCAAATAAAAGTGATACAGTCTTGACTGTGCATCCAAACTCAGCAAAGTATACACATAGACCTAATTTTGCTCTCGCTGAACTGAAAGATCAAGTTCCTCAATGTTGTTATAAAGGTAAGTGATTCCAGTTATAATGCACCAAAAACTAGGGTACTTATCATATTCGAGAGGTACCTCAAAATCTAGGACCGATTTTGGGGTACATTTTCTGAAAAGTTTTCTTTCAGACAAATACTTTTTCTATAAAGACATTGAGGGCTTTCCATAGGCCTTCTACTTTTTCTTTGTCAAATGTGTTCCTTCCTAATCACTTAGAAGTTTTGCATTTTGCAAAAAGTGATTGGTTTTATAAAAATTAAGAGCTAAAATTATTTTATAATCCCAATTTTAGCTCAAGGGGGCATATCTTAGTTACATTTGCATGTTTGCTTTTTGTTCAAACTAAATGTGTTAATAAGTGACCACAAAAAAACTTTTAAAGGGGGAATTCGCATACTGATTTGTAGAGGTTTGGGAAAATACATCTCACGGACGCAATTTTGCTCATACTTCAGAGAACTAAGTTTTCTTATGTTGATAAAAGGTTGCTCCAGCGGGGTACGTAGCCGTTTTTTGAAAATTATGTTTAATTATTTTTTTATAATTGGCCAAATATAGTCCAACTTCGACAGCTGGCGTTCTAGTAAACGAAAAGCAAAATGTTAAATACGGCTACGTACCCCCCTAGACAGAACCTTTTAGATTACAGAGTTGCTACGAAATATGAATTACGACGAATAGTAAAAAAATTACGTGTCATAAAACAAACGCATGTTTTGCCGGAATTTAGCATACAATTGCCTATGTTGCACAGGCATTCACTTTCAATTACTTTAGACCGTGTCATAGGTCTCAAGCGCTGACTCAAGATACACTGTAAAAACTTCAACCATTGGCTTTTATTTATTTATTTTAACTTCTGTTAGCGTTAGCGCGATTTTTATTGTAAAACAAACAGAGAATTTAAATAATCGCATATTACACGTTTAGTTGTTAAATAATGGTTGGAGGAAATAATAATAAATTCATATTAATAGGTTTTTAGTCACATTAATGGTATTGTAACAAATGGATACTAATAACACTCGTTACACCAACATAGTATATAATGGAAAACTTTATAAACACATGCATATTTACTACAAACTAAATACATTATGAACACTAATAATTCTTATCCAAGATTTTCCAGCAGGCAAATATTTTATTTTGCGATTATGAAGATGTTGCGGGTTAATTATTTCTGGTAACAAACAGTTAAAATAGAAATCCTCCAGTTTAGTATTAATTTTTACTTTCCAGAAATCATTATCGCGTTATATCTTATATACACTTAAACGGTGTTCAGTAAGTCCTTTCTTACACGGATACTTCGGCGTGTTTACACTTAGCAAAAATAAAAACAATTTGATTCACAAGCACAAACTTCCCGAACGAAAGCAAAGATTACACTGAAGAATTAGTAGTTTTTGTCATGCAAAAAACTCCCAAAACAGAAACACACCCAGAGTGGGTGGTGCACGTTGTTATTGTTTCTTACTTGTCACAGACAGTGCTGAAAAGTAATAATTGGTTGCACAGCGCAGTAGAAAGGGATGGAAATACTATGATTATATCTGGAACTCAAATCCTAATGATTGTTTACAGAAATGAACCACTCCACTGTTTATGGATGCTGTAATTTCTTTTTGCCGAAATATTTACAACCCTTAAGCAGCCATCTGGTGTTTATTGAATAAGTGTATTTCTAAACAGTGTAGCAAAGCTAGACCCTAATCGTTACCTCTGGATTTGAAAGCTGATAAAGAAACAGATTTAGGGGTTCGAATATAACAGATAAATACGCTGCACCGCATATCGTACTAGCAACTAAATTTGTTTGCAAACATATATACAATTTTTAAGAGGAGCTCTACCATAATAAATTAATAGTTTTGTTTTTTTTTGTAATTTACATCAAAAATGTCATAATAATAAAACACTTGTTTTTATCCTACTTCCAATTTTTATTTTTGTCAAAGCCAAATGCCAGCATTTCTACATTTCAAGTGGCCTTCTTCGGTGGCTTAACAAGTATAACTAAATTTAAACACTAAAAGACATTTTGACATATGGTAAACATTGATACACAGTTGCGTGGTGTGGGAAAAGAATTTGTTTAAATCAACATTTCTGACTTTACTATTGCTACAAATGGATTATTTAAGGGTGTGAGATCCGTATTTAACAGATGAAGAAGGCCGCTTGGCAGTTGAATGCTGGCATTTGGCTTTGCTAAAAATAAAAATTGGAAGTAGGATAAAAACAAGTGTTTTATTATTATTATTTAATAACTTCCAAAAAACTCTACTATTCATTATCAAAAATGTCTACTGCATTTTATTCCATTATTCATTTTACTATGCAGAGCTTACCTATATGTATCGAATTATGCAATCAATTTGAACTCTATTGGTACCTATCAGTATTCAAAATGTTTGTTAACCGGTTATATGTGACATCTAAAATCTGAAATAAAATTATAACATAATGGAGGCAGGTGCGCAAGACGCGCCTCATTTTAAATTATTTCCCTTATTTTAATAAAAAAATGCTAACGTTTTCGGCTTTGTTTTGTCATTTTCAGCGCCATACGATACTGTTTCATTTAAAGAATTTTAACTTCATTATACCTAATAAATCTATTACAGTTATAATGATGATTATCGAGAAACCAGAACGTAAAAGAACGGGTATATTTCTTGTTTGCACTAATTGTTTAGTTGTTTTTTTTATATATTACTTTTAAGCTACGTTTTTTTCCAGATATACCTACATAGTGTAAATCTTAGGAATCATTTGAAGTCTAAGAAACGGATACGGAAATTGTTGGATCAGTTTTTAAGACATATGTAATAGTAGTATACGGTGTGATATAAATACTAATAAATTGCATATGTTTGTGACCGCTACATTTAGCCCCGCAATTTTGATTTGTTTTTTTTGTGATTGTCAGAACACATTAAGTTTCAATTGTTTGTAAATACCTATGGATCGTCAATATGAAAACGTTTTCCAAAATCTAGCGCCACCGTGGGTTTAGTAGTGCCTGCCTAACTAAATTTCATCAGAGTCAATTTGAGCATAATGTTCCTTTCTTGAGCAGGTGTGTATCATATCGTGGTACCCTTTTTCTGGCGTTCCACATAACAGTGTAAAAGCAATAAATCGCTCCTCTTTCGCTATCCCAATGACAGTTATAGTGCAGTCCTCTTAAAGAATCGCATTTAGCATCCTATTCAGAACTTTGCGGGGTTCACCAACAATAATTTTTAAGTTTGCGAGAAAAAAAACTGCTGCAAATTAAATCTATACTTGTTAAAATGACATTTACGCTTCTATTTTTTATATTATATGAACAATAATGAGGTTTTGAGCATTTTTTCTCTACACATTTTTTTCTATGACGGTTTTCGTGATATTAGCAAAAATCCATAAATTGTTAAAATCATTTTTTTCTAAATAACTCGAAATGTAATAACAAAGAAATTGCAAGAGTGGTTTTCGATCCGAAATTTGATTTTCTGTATAATAGCAAAAGTTTAAAAAAATCGTGTGGACAGGGTCCAAAGTCCAGTTTTTTTGAACATGTCAAACTTTTGGAAAAAATTTTTAAAACTTTTTGTGAGAAATTTTATTTCTTATCTGATGGTATTTTCACAATTTGCTGCACCGAAAATTTATAGGGACGAATAATACTCTACTACTCTACTACTAATCACATACTAAAAGGAAACTGTACTACTAATCACATACTAAAAGGAAAAAAAATAAAAATTTGCTAAAAGGATAGTTACCTCCCAATTTTCCCTTCCCCATACACTTAATTTAGTCTTTGATTGCATGTAAATTATCATTCTGTTCATATTAACACTAAAGTAGGCCAAATAGCGTCCTGCTAGCGGTGCCAGCGTGTTGGGGACAAGATGGTTTAAAAGCGGCAACCATAATATTGATGCAAATTTACAAAACCCTTCTGGTGCAAGATATTTGTATTATACCACTTAAGCTTACTTTAAATAGATACACTTTTATTTACTACTTTGCAGAATTATTGGTGATAATAAATAAACCAGAGATTGCGCATAAAGCCCACAAGTTTGGTTCATGACATACTTCGTGTAGCTCAAACAGGCGTCGTATATGAAATCATAAACATTTTCAACATTAACTGTCACCTGTGATCTTATTAAGTTGTGGAAAATGTTTTGTAGCTATATATAACTAGATTACAAAAACCTTAGGCGAGATAAAATCTATTTCCTTGTTGTATGGAAAAACTACCATAAATTGTGGTCCTTGGCTGTTTGGATTCAGTTAATTTTACTGAATATTATTTGTTTTAGGGTTTACCAAGTGTTAACAGAGCCGTTATAGCTAGAGAAGACAAAGATGGAAGAGAACACTACAATCTTTGTGTCGAAGGCAACAATTTAAGAGAAGTAATTGCTACATATGGTGTAGATGGTACAAAAACAATTTCAAACAATATTATGGAAGTGTATAAACATTAGGTATCGAAGCTGCAAGGTAAGTCATTTTTATTTAGTGTATATAAAGGAACACAAGGCTTTTTGTGTCTACAGGGAAACTATCATGCGGGAAATAAAAATGGTTATGGAAAACCATGGAATGAGTGTTGATTACAGACACATAATGCTGCTTGCTGCCCAGATGACTCATACAGGTGAAGTGCTAGGAATTACTAGATATGGACTATCGAAAATGAAGCAGTCTGTTCTCAACTTAGCTTCAGTAAGTCGTTCATTAACATAACAATTTTTATCTGAACTACGTTTTTCTTTGTAGTTTGAGAAGACTGCAGATCATTTGTTTGATGCTGCTTACTACGGACAAACAGATAAAATAAATGGAGTCTCTGAAAACATTATTATGGGAATGCCTGCACCAATTGGAACAGGCCTCTTTAAACTGCTACACAAACCATTAAGAGTTGAAGATGCTACTGAAAAAACAAGTTCCTTGTTTAAATCAGCATTGCTAACCTGATATTTTCAAATTTTGTGATAATAAAAATAAACAAATTATTTTTGTTTGTTTATTGCATATCAGTGTAATTAATTATATATTTACTGTGATATGGGTTGTATTGAAAATGTATAAAGCAAAAGGTAGGTGCAGTCTACTAGGCTTATTACTATTCGCAGAAAATCCTTAAATATTGAAATTTTTAAATTATAATTAGAAGTTTTACTAGTTTTATACCATATATGACTACACAGTAATACTGACATGCTGTATGGACTTATCAAATTTGTTCTGTGATTATCATTAGTTCTTTCGCAAAGCAAAAAATGTGGGTTTCATCTCTAAATCAGTATTATTTTTGACATTATCCAACTGCACAAACATAACTTAAAAATTGTTTCTGTAGCAGAGTGTGGCCATCGACTGGAGCGTTTATTAATTATAGATGCAGATGAACAACATTTATTTAATTTAAACTAACATAAACATGCTTTGTACAATTTACAACTAGACTGTTTGAATATGTATACATAAAATATATTTTTCTTCATTCATCATACATTTGTATGATGACACCAACATGTGCTATGGTTTAGTGCACCAGTTACAAGAGGAGAACAAAAGGATTCGTTGTACACCACAATGAAACACAAACTGTTGGAGTACTCTCCGAGAATTTGCTGTCACGTGCAGATGCAATTACGACCCAATTTCTTCCAACTAAGTTGTGATTTATTAAACAGATTTTGATTTTACGAAATCGTAAATTTATAAACAGGCATACACAAAAATTCCAGGTTTACAATTGCTATTATTTAAACACAGATATTAATGTTCTTGAAAATTTAGCCAAAAACTGTGTACTTAAATAAAATAAATATAATCTAGTAAAAACGATGAGCAATTCACTGACAGATCTCCTATGCAACTATGAGTAGGACACAGTCTATAAATATTCTAGAAATTGCTCCTGAAAATCAAAAAGCAAGGAATGATGTTCCTAGCGAATGATTTTTTGCAGTTAAAAAAACAACATACCGACTAGTGTTATCTGATACAACAAATACTTTTGTTTAAAACTTATATATGGAGTGACTATCATGTGTAGAACTTTGCAAAGACTTCTTTTAATATTCAGTTGTAGGCAAGTTTAATTTGAAAAATAGATATCTATTAATATGCATGTCTATGCTATGATGTCTGCACCGCAACCGACTGCAGATAGATCTATTTCGCTATCATTGTAGCTCATCGGTACAGTTTAGGTCTAGTGCAGACATCATGGCATAAAACTGGTTTTGCCTGTATACCAAAGGCTTGATATGATGTAAGTAGAAAAAAACCACTGCAAATTTAATCAATACTTCCACATCCAATTGTCAAAATGACATTTATGTTTTTATTTTTTATACTATACGATTAGTAATCAGATTTTGAGCATTTTTTTCTCTACACATTTTTTCTAAGACAAACAGTCCTCGTGACATTAGCAAAAATATATACATTTTTAAAATCGTTTTTTTCCAAATAACTCGAAAATTATTAACTTAACAAAAAAATTACAAGAGTGCTTTCTGATCAGAAATGTGATTTTCTATGTAATACCTAAATTTTTAAAAAAATCGTACGAGCAGGGTCCAAAATAAGTTTTTTGTAAATATTTCGAAAATGTCAAAATTTTGGATATTTCTCTAAGACACTTTTTGTGAGAAATTTTATTTCCTATCCGATGGTATTTTCATTTCTTGAATATATTAAATATATTCGGAAATATTCAGGAAAATTAAGTGACGCTTTTTTTGCTAATATCTTCTAAACAGTTTGTTGCACCGAAAATTTATAAGAACGAATAATACTCGCAGATATACTAAAACTAAAAAAAAAATAAAAAATTTGCAAAGAGCGTAGTTACCCCCCAATTTCGCCCCCTTCCCGATACCCTACTTACCCCACAAACAATAGGTCGCTTTGGGTAGTTGAGATTTATATGTTTGCCAAGTTTCAAGTTCATATATTGAGTCTTTCGAAAGTTATCATGTCCACAAACAATACCACAGACACACAGTTAAGAAATTTGTTTTGCTCAGATTTTGTATTTTTGCGTTTTCGGCCATTTGAAAGCGAATAAGCAAATAAAAGGTTTTGAAATTTTTTTTCGCGATACAATACTTCCCATCCGTTGGATGTGAAAGTAATTAGATTAGCATAGCATAGACATGCATTTTAATGTATGTCAGTTCTTTCCCATCAGCAAAAAGTGCTGTGGACACCTGCTATCAAGTTGATATGCAAGTACGTACATGCCAACTTGTCAGTGTACAGGGCACTTCCTTCAGGAAGCAGATCCCGTAATGGCAACTAGATGGCTTTGTCATCGTGTTAACGTTACAGTCACTAAATACATTACAGTACCGCAATTCATTGTCCATATTTTTGCACTAAAATGGTGGATGAAACCAAAACCATAGAAACCAAATTGGTTTGGTCCCGTCTTCTACATAAACATTTAAATTTACTGCTGCTATTTTGCACTAAAATGGTGGTCTTTATCTATTTAGTGACTTTAGTCAGTGTAATGCATTGCCATCTAATTTTCTACTTTATTAATATCTGTTTAAATAATTTAGTTGTAAACTTTTTGAGCTGTTGTCCTGATTCGGGTCTAAAGGCCGTCGTCGGTTGGATTTGCTTCCTAATAACGTTTCGCTAGCATGAGTGGCAAGTTTCTTCAGAGGTCCTTCCATCTCTGTTGCTGGATGTAGACAGTCTACATTCAACTCACAMACTGAACTGAATTCTGTCTATTCTTTCCAGGCAAAGACATAATTTAGATTTTATCTTTAATTGTATCCTTAAATAAAGACACCCCTCACATCCATTTGATATACTAGTCAACCTAACTTATTTGCAACCACAAGCATAATCCTACTGGTGAATAAACACCAATCATAGCTATGTCTTTGTTGAAAACCTCTAGTAACAAGAGTTCAGTATTACTAGTGTTACCATCTTTTAACTTAAAAACCCATTTACTTTCTACCACTTGTTTATTATCCGACCAAAGTGCTTTATTCTATGTATTATTTATTATTATTATTTCAGCATCAATCCCTTTCGTGTTTCTTCTACAAAGTAAAACGAAACGAAGTTTCATACACACTGAACCATTTTGCTTTCCTTAACAATCTTTGTGATCTGTCTAATTCAAGCGTATTATTTTTACCATCAGGTTCAAGTGTAAGTACTGTTTCCAAATTTTCCTCTCCGTTACTTGATTCCTGGTCATCAAGCTCGCGTTCAGTTTGTCAATTTTCTGTCTTATTTATTTGTCCTTTTGCTGAGATATTAAGTTAGTAACTTGGTCCTACATGCAAGTATATCACTAGCATTCCTGCCATGATCATGAAGTACTCTTGAATACACAATCACTACCTCTAAAAATATCTGTTTTGCACTGCTTTTCTACATAAAGTCTGTAACCCTTTGTGTCCTCTCTATATACAACAAAAATTCCTTTAGAACTTCTTGCATCTGATTTGTGTCATTTTTTGTGGGAACATTATTGACGTAAACTTCTGTACCAAAAACATTTAATGTTGAAACGACGAATGTTTTCGTAGTCCAAATGGGGTTAATTGTGTATACTGCTTCTGCCCAAAATTTCTACTCCATGGATTTTGCTCGTAAAATATTTGTTTTTGCAAAAACTTTTAACTTTTCTTTGAGAAAATAATCTGTTCTGTACCTAAAATAAGTAAGTAATCTTTTAAGAAAAAGTACCGCGATCAACCCAATGACTTTTTCTCCACTGGTTTTAAATTCATATATAATAACCCACAAGTTCGTGTAGTTTTTTTCCACCATTGCCGAACAGTAACCTCTGATGTTGTTCTTTAAGGGTGAAACTAGTCATAGGATACAAATGAATTGTCCAGAGCAGATGTTTATCTATTTTTTATTATAAAAGCACTATTATTTGTTAAATGTCCTGTATTTTTCACTCATTTCAGTAAAAATTTTTGTTTAACACTTGCACATATTTGGTCAGATTGGTAAAGTGCATTCATTGTGAAACATTCTGAATTAATCAGGTAGCTTGGAAACAAGCTGATTGTTTTGAATGTGCTTTGTTTCACGAGATTTATTAGCTTTCTAAGAATAGTTTTGACCATAAATGGCAATTTTCAAAGCTAACTTGCAGCCAGTCTGCAAATTGGGGGGACCATTCCTGAACCTATTAGCAACTAAAAATTCTTACATCCCTCACCCTTAAGGTGAATTCAGCTGAAATCAGAGTGTCAGTTTTACAACTAAAAACTACCTACTCAAAGTTAATTTAAAGTTCGGGTATGCCTTAATGGAGTACTAATGAAGGCAGAACTGCGATGCAGCATACCTCAACCTACCAACATTAGGACACATTTAAGGATCCTCCCTCTTCATTAGTACGCTTCCATATTTTTACCCACTGCCATGAAGGCATGATACAATTTTATAAACAGATCTCATTTTCCTTTCCCTGGTGTTGTAGACTTCGTAAGTACATATTACATACCTACTATGTCACATAAATGGTAACCCAGCCAACACAGTTACATATAGTATATGCAACTATTACATAACACCACTTACTTAAACCATGTTTGATATGTAACATGTATGGTAAATGTACAGCACATGTACTGAAAAATGCCGGCTCAAGCGTGTGTCATCCGCAATATCTATGTTACATAAAAAAGCTACATAGCAGCCATGAAATTTTTATATGTTGTAGCGATGTAGCTTCTCTGCTTATAGTACAGATGTGATACCAATACGCTACATATATTTTATATCATTAATACGTAATGTCACTACGTTTGATATGTTATGTGTAAGGAACATTTATAGTTCATGTACTTGAAAATACCGGCTTAAATAGGTGTGATCTGTAATATATATGTTATGTAAAAAAGCTACAAAATAGACATGTACCTTTTATATATTACAGAGTACATACAGTTTCATTTACCTTATGTTATTTGTATGTACTCCAGATGTGTTGTACATGCATCTTTTTGATAACGTCCACAAGTTCCATAAATGAAAAAGTTCTTTCACTGATATTAAAATTTATTCGAGATGATTACATATTACAAAAATATATCTTCAGAAATATCATTGCCCCTTTCTGTATCCTTTCATAGGCAGTCTAATTTCTATGCCCTAACCAACAGGAACAAGCTTTTGCACAATGGTTAGTCACAATAGATTTTGAACATCTCCAGACGAAGCCCCTGACATTTTTGTCAACTATATGTGACAGATATTTTAGCCAGCATAGTCCTACATATAAAATTTATGTCACTATAATATAACAATATTTACATACAACACGTAATGTACATGAATGGTACATATAACGTAATAGCTATAATACTATTATAATGTAACAAATACATTATACACAAGGTACATGCAGGTCACATACACTATCAGATGTCGGCTCATACATATACAATGTTATACATAGCAGTTACAGAAATACCTAAATCTTCTTTCTCCACAATCTTGTATGCCTGAGTTAAGCTCTCAGTGGTTCAATATAACTTTTTTAAACCGTATAGTTAATTCACTGCTATCATCAGAGTACAAGTTCCAATACATTTGGAATAGAAGAGACTGTACCCAAAAAGAGCCCAAAATAATAATGAATTATCAAAATAAGAGAAATATTGGTCAATTTTTTTAGATTTGTCGGATGGGTTTATTATAAAATTCATCAATAGGTACTTTATTAATTCAATAGCTTGTGCAGTTTGTATCTAAAATAGATTTGTAGATTCCACTCGTATAGCTCCATGTGGTGGAGCACTCTGGACTGCTAATTTTCATAAAAATAAAAAAATCACACCTCTATTTCTTTTTTCTTCTCTGCACTTAACATTTACTTGAATCCAAAGTTTCTGCAACTGGTAGGTTTTATTCTAATACAAAATAATACATACATAAAAGTAATTCAGCTCTAACCGCATTTATTTTATTATCGTGAGTAATTCACATTACTACTTTGCGATAATTTTCTCATTTAGTTTTTGTTACCCGATACGTGTATCTTCTATATTATCTCCGTTTTCTTTTTTACCTTTACGATACAGACGCGACCTGTGTGCTATACAAAAATTACTCTGGCAAATAATGTATTATAAACATGGAGGACTTATGTAACATCATATATCCTAGACATAACAAAGTAAACATATATGTTACATATTTTTAAAGCAAATTTCATATCTCTGATACATAATGCTGTTATGTAGCTTTTGTAACATTGTTGTTCTTGATATTTATGTATCATACATGTGTGTCGGCTGGGAACCGCTGCATAGATACTGTGCTGACTTGTTCTCCTTTATATTAAGACTGATGTCTGTTTCATTTTTGTCATAGTTCCCCATAATCATTAATGACTGCAGATAACTATGCTAAAGATACCGAATAAATGATTCGGAACGTCCCTGTTTTTTCGGTGAATTCAAGTTCTTACGAATTGCCGATAGGTGGCACCACGTGTTAACAGTATGATTTTTTAAAATAAGTTAGGCACAAAAAAGTGACACAATTTCCTGTCTACTGGGTAAACGTTAGGTTTTGTTTTCGTTTCAAGTAATAAAACTACAAATACCAACCATTGAGTTCGTCATAAGTATAAACTTACTGTATGACAAGAACACGTATTGTAATATAACAACTAAGAAGCTTATAATCTACCACACATTTGTTTGTTTGCTACAAGCGAGCTTAAATTTTGTCAAATCAAATGTTAATCAACTAATTTAGCCAAACTCAAACTAAAATAAATTCAAAAACACTTAAAAGATAAATGCAACTTGTGAAATAGTACTTAACTTTAAAAAATGAGCACCTAACTTATTCCATGTTGTAACTGCTCAGAGCACATTGGAACCTTATATTAGAAATTTCCGTGTCATGTCGTCCTATATCATGATCATTATGTGTTTCATGTATATCCTTGTAAGTTGCCGCTATCTATCGGTGACATTTGAAACCTCTATCCTGCCACTTTTGTAGCACGACAGATGGCAAAGATCGCTATCCTTAAGTAGTTATCCGTAATCATGACAATGGCTAATAAACAGGTTATTATCATCATAGTTAATTTAAGTTAAATGCATTCATGTTCAGAACCCTTTTAGAAAAGTAATAGTAATAACTACAACATACAAAAATATTTGAATTCAACAAATAACTTACTAAAGTAAAATAAGAAAATTCCAAGAAAAAATGTATTTAGTTAAATAGGTAGTGAAATTATAGTTAAATAATGAAACAATATGCATAAGTAGCACATGAGATAGTGAACAATGCGTAAATTCAAATGTACCCACAACAAATGAGTATAATTTGTAAACTTATATTATGATGCATAAAACACACAAGTACCATACGTTAAAAATGTATACTAAATAAGTAGGGATATAATAGCTGTGCTGTTAATAAGAAAACAAGTTACATGCCGAATATTTAATTAATAATATTTAGGCATCCTTTCTCTGTTGTACCATTTCACGTAAATTATTTTCGGCTTCCTTCAAATTTCTTTCCAAATATGTCTTGTTATTTTCTAGTGCTTTAATCTTATCATCAGCAACTGTTTGTCGTTTCTTCAAATTTTCCTTAACTTCTTCCATAGGTGTCAGAAGGAACATTCGACCAACAGATTCATATGTTTTTGTATTTTGATCTAATGAAGATATTTCCCTTAAAGAAGTTATACCTAATTAGTGAGATGACTAAATCGTATAAGTACTCTTCTAACCTTTCTGTTATAGAAGCGTGCTGCTTACTCCTTTTCAAACCCTCTATTTGTACATCTGCAAACCTAAGCTTTTGACTTGTATCAATCGCCTTAGCTTGCAGTTCTTGGAAGGCCTTCATATGCAATAAATTAGTTTAATGTTAAATACTTGGATACCGCCAGTGTTCACTTACCTTTTTTAATTCAACATCTACAGTTTTAGCCATTTCAAACTTCTATTAATAAAACAGAAATAACTTGTTTTAAGTTTTGATCAATCAACCTAATAAGCTCCAGTGGTATTTATAGATAACTTAAAAAACATTAACTCAGAATTCAATTCCAAATATAATAGCAATACCAACACGAGCACACGAGCACTTTTATTATTATTATTATTATTATATGCTATTTTAACATAGAATAACAATTATAATAGACAGCCAGCATAGAGCTCTTCTATGAATCCAGGTATGGTCAGCAGCGGGGGGGGTACAATCTGCTTACCAATTGAGCATTGAAGTTTTTAATATTAGTTTCAGAGCACGTGGTAGATGACGCTAGCAGTATAAACGGCACCTTATACATGGTTGTCAGATTGAGCAAGCTTCCGCAACAGAACCAACTAAAAACTCTTGTTTTGCCGTTTTAAACATTATTATAAGGCAATCACAGAAAATCAGAGCACTTTCAGATTATTCTAATATACATTTAAGAGCGTGATTACTGGTTTATCAAGAGTACATTAGTTTCTCTTGTACTCCTAAGAATAGCTTCCTAATAATTTTTTCCCTAGAACATGCGAGATGTGATGTAATCTGCTCACAAGAATTTTTTTCTGATAAACTAAAAATATTTTAACAAATGTATACAGGTTCTTTTGTTAAAATAGCGGCGGCGGCGACCTTGTTAACGTAATTTGCTGCTTTTTTTCCATGGTTACTACCGTAGTTACATAATTTATCTAGCCGCATCTGGCAACTCAGCTGTTTACAAATCTTTTTCAAATACGTGCATAACGTTTTTTAAATTCATTTCTTTCTGAGTTCAGCTGTTTTTTTATGTAAGTATTTTTAAATAAGTTACAGGCAAGTATAACATGAATGTATAAAATTTATAGCCAAGAATGGCTAGTAATTTCAGTGTAGAAAAAATATAAATTGCATTCTTTGTAAAAGTTTACAAGTTCATCAAAAAGTAAATAATATACACCTTCTTTTTATAAAAGGATACATGTTTTAATATAATATAATAGCTAGCGGCCGTTGGAAATAAAGAACTGTTGCAGTATCCACCTGAAAAATTGCAAAACTATTATGTATGTAAGAAGAATTTTGAGCAAAAATTCTGGTTGGGCAGAACATTAACTACAACAGCAATACCAATATTAAACTTACCAGGTGGGTATTTACCTATTAATAAATTATCTGTTACTTAACGTTTAGTTAATTAACATAATATGACTTAAAATGCACATAAACATATTTTATATGTAATAAATATTTACATATATTTTAGATCCCTTAAATAATTGAAGATTTGCCAATGACTTCTGAAGTATCTATAGATGCCCCAGAGACAGAAGATATTTCCCTGATAACGGCAGAATCAATAAGTACTCTATTAATGCCCGAAACAATACCCACGGATGTAACACCAAGGAAACATGTACCTGAAAGCATTGTTGTAGTGGAGCAAGATATTCAAATAGAAAAAGGTAGGTTTTGATTTGCATTCAACTACTACAGAAATATTTGATCTACAAAGCATAAGCAATATAATATAACATATTAAAAATTGTTGTACCTTATTATAGTTCATTTGGAACCTGAACATGAGACACAAGAATCTATTGAACCTGTAGCTTCATCCTCTGGATTGCATCTTGAAAATTTATTACATAATGCTCCTCCAGAAGATCAGCATTGTCTGATAGAAGTTCGGGACATAGGAAGTCGATTACATTATTGCAATTCAAATTTTGTTCGATGCTTATGTAAAACTATAACTGACTTCCTATTACCCCAAATAGCCGTTGAACATAATTTAGGCCATACAGTTAGAACTATAATACAAAATTCATCTATAAATTTATATATATATATATATATATAAACAGATGGCGCTGAACGATAACCGCCGTTTGCATTGCAGATTGCGTTCTTAATTCTGTTCTGTGGTCAGCAGGTCAGCTGCCAGCCTGTCAACACACTGTCAACAGTCACCTTTTCCCCTTTTCTCTGCCTTTTCCACTCGGTTGAATGTGAGAATACAGGGTTGCCACATACGCCTGAATAATCGGCGCCAATGATTTGGCAGTTACCAACAAGAAGTCGCCACCTCTTTTTCTATAAAAGTAAAAGTCTCTGACTAGAGAAAAATCGACTTTTCTCTGTCTCTGATGCAAGTGATTTTTATAATTGTCAATTAAATATGCCAACCAGTAACAAAAACGAACACCACGTGCTTTGCTATTACTGAGAAAGGTGTATAATGTTAATGCGGATTTTTATAAAGGGTCACGATTTTAACCGTTAATCATTAACGTTATATTTATCGCAGAAGCGAACCTTTGTCAAAATTTTAGTATAAGGACCAGCGGCTAGAAATCAGTGCTAGAAGCGCTAAGGTGGCTTAAATCTTAAAGTCACTAGATAGATTTATCTATTTAGTGACTATTAAATCTGTCACAATTAATTTACATGCATTTTGGTATGTAAGCCACATCCAGTTATTTAGAGATCAGTGCTAGAAGCGCTAAGGTGGCTTAAATCTGTCACAATTAATTTACTCGTACATGCCCGGTATTTATTGTTAATGCGAATCTCTAACTGGCTGTATCCACTCCAAACTCTAACCCAGTGTGTTGGAACTAGTTGGAACAGTGGAACGACCTATTTGTTGAGTTGGCTGCCACGCGATCAACTGCTTGGTAGAAAGTGTTTGTGTTCGTTCGTTTGTCGGGTTGGCTCTGTTTTATGCTTTGGCAACTTCGGTTGACAACAGCGGTGTTTAAAAAGCAACGTGTGTGTTAAACCCTTATCACTGAAGTGATTTAATTCGTGGTAAAATTGTATTTAAACAGCAATGGCTCCTAAACAGAGAATGCGGATTGCAAACGAAAAGGCCAGCAAAAACGTTATTCTTAGAGGAAACGTACCAAAATCGTCAGTGAGTATCTAACCATATTGCATCTTTATTGTTGGAAGATCGTGATTTTGTAATGTTAGGATACTGTAATGACCATTACAATTTTCAAAAGCATAGATGTAAAGTTAATTTATGATATTCCGTCTGAAATTTCTGTTGGCTTAGCAATTTTTTCTTTTTCTAGAAACAACAAAGCGAATCATATCCAGTGGGGCCTTGGCTGCTGGCGCTATTTATCTTCGTTGTTTGTGGATCAGCTGTTTTCCAAATCATCCAGTCTATCCGAATGGCTTAAACTGTGGGAGAGAAAATTTTTGTTTTAATGGGTCTACATTTATCCTTCAATATGTTGTCCCAGCAGCAATCAAATGCAATTTTAATACCTGAACGCTATATTAAATCACAATTATTATTTTGTTATATGAATAATGGCATTTAATTTTTATTCGGAATCTGTGAGTATTCTCACATTTTGTACCTACGATAAACAGTTGTGATCATTCCACATTTAATTTTAATTATAATGTTTGTGTATAAAGGTTTTTCATATTAAATATAATAATTATTTAAATAATTTTCATTCATTTACTTATCTAGGATTACATAATGGAAGTATAACACTCCTTTACTAATAATGATATTTATGGTTATTTTTATGCTTGGTATTTGTGGAACATGTTAAACAGTGAAAGGCAGTTAAACTAAATTAGTTACATTTTTTATCATTAAGTGTTATACAAATTTACATTAATAAATTGAATTAACTTCGTGTTATCCACGTTCATTAGAATAATAGAGAGTTGTACAATTTGTTGACTTATCAGACGTTTCTAACGAATCTCTGTGATGAGGGTTTAGATTTTCTAAGGATATTTTATCTAAACAAAATAACGATAAACGAGGTAGTAACGATTAGTGTTTCTTTGTAAGCTATGGATCATTTTTTATATGTAATTTTAACACACTGGACTTCAAAATTAAAGCATCGTTAAGAATTGACTACACTTTTAAAATGGATTTCTCATTGAACGGCTAATCCGATTTTGATGATCTTTGGTTTCAATTGTAGTTTCATTTCCTAGCACTGGTGCTGTTTTCAAAATTTTCACTCAAATTTCAGTGTTCAGGGTGTTTAAACAGGGTTCGACGTATATAGAAATATTTGCCGATTCCGATAATCGGCCGATACCGATATATAAGTCTATCGGCCGTTCGTTTTTCTCCGTCGTGGTTCGTACTGTCTAGCTTGAAAATTCTCGATATTGTTGAATGCACATGATACGCAATCGCTGCTACTTGTTTCTGCAAGTCCAAACTCGACAATTTTATTTGTGTTGTGCCGTCTGCCGAGTGAAAACAAGCCCTTTGTGGAAATATTTTGAAAAAAATCGAATGACAATGAAAATTTTGAAAGTGTCATGTGCAAAATCAAAGACCGTGCATGATTTATTTTGGGAGTCTTCCGAACATTTCGCTAGTGAAGGCACATCAGGAAGTTCGAAGCGAAAACGAAAATAAAAGTCTGTGTTTGTTGCAAAAGATGGGGCTACAGTTTAATTCCAATTGACATCTACAGTTGTAGCTGATCCATTCCTCGGGAATTGTAAATTTTTCAGAAAAATGCACCTTCGTTTAAAAACCCTGTAGATACTGAACACTGAAATTTGAATGGAACATTCGAAAACATTGCTGAGAAATGAAGCTACAATTGAAACCATAGATCATCAAAATCGAATTAGCTATTCGAGAGAAAATCCATTTTAAAAATGTAGTCAATTCTTAGTTGTTCGTTAATTTTGTGTAGTTTAGGAATTACAAGTACTTCTTGCATCACAAACGCCATCTGTCCTTGTTTCTCCAATCTCCTTCCTGCAAACCTCTTTTTTCCATTTTCCTAATTATGTTGTTTATCCATATCTTTCATAGTCTTTCTCTTTTATTTCTTTGTGCTGGAGTCCAGTTCCACACTCTTTTCGGTATTCTTCGACGTTAGTGTCCGTACTATCCATAATAGTATTTATGGACGACATAATTTTTTCGTTTCTTACATGATCTTGCAAAGTTAAACCGCAAGATCTTTTCCAATAGGTTATTTCTGATGCTAGTAGTTTCTGTTCCAAGGTTCTGTGTATGACCCACACCTCCGACCCATAAGTCATAACCAGTTTTAAATATATTCTTTTTTCATTTTTATGGCTAAGTTCTTATTCCAGAGGATTGCATGTAATGTTTTTCCCCCTGCCTAGTTTCTTCGTTATATATTCGTCGTCTCTTCCATTATCACAAATTGTAACTCCTAAATAATCATGGTATTCCAAATTTTTGATATTTCCAGTTTCTAATTCAATATTGGCCCCCCTTCCTCCTATAACCATATCTGTGTCTTTTCTGTTTACCTTCAACCTCCACTTATACTATCAGTCTGTTAAGCATGTATGTCATGTCCTGTTGATCTTCGATCATCACGACCTGGTCATCTGCAAATAGGTGTAGTGTATAATGGCCTGTCATCCAGCCATGTCCCCATTATACTGACTTCATATTCCACCATTCCACAAATTTTACTTCTCAATTTTCTTTGTAGATTGTTTTAACTGCGTTTATGTAGACTTTATTAATGTCTACGTCTCGCAGAGTGGTCCACAATTTTTGAAGGGAAAGGGAATCAAATGTTTCCTGCAAGTCTATAAAAGTAATATGTAGTTCCCTTTCTTTTGCCAGGTTTTTTCTGCTAGGTTCATAGTGTGAATATATTGTCTGTACAAGATCTTCTGGCTTTAAAGCGGCTTTGCTGTTTTGTTTCCTTAGCCTTTCTCTATTCGTGCTTTTATTGTCCTTCCGTATAGTCTTCCTACTGATGATGTTACGCTAATTCCTCAGTAATTGCCGCACTGATTTCTGTTTCCCTTTTTTAAAATACAATTTGTATGTGAAATTTGCTAATCTGTTGGTATGTTTTCTCCCTATAAAAACATGGTGCAGATTATTCCTAGTGTTCTTGTTGTGGCATATTCCAATAGCTCAATAGGCAGATCACCTAGGCCCTGGTGCTTTATTATTCTTTATTTGTCCTGAGGCTTTTTTAACCTCTTCTATGATATCTGATATCTTCTGCTTCTGTTACTTCTTCTTTCCCATTTCAATTTTCTATTAGTAATTTACTGAAATATTCTTTCCATATTTTTATTTTTATAGGGTTTATTCTTTTCGTCTCATTTATGTTTTTCCTTAGGCAGTTTATAGTCTTTCAGGTTTCTCTAGAGTCAAATCTTAAATGAATACCTGTACTGTCTGCATCATTTGTTTATTTCTTAGGCTGTGCCGGACATCTCTCCTTTTAATTTTTGCGCTAACGCAATTTATAGAGGAAGCTGGTGGATTCATTCTTTAAATTTCCAAATTGTATGTTTCAGCCATTTCTGTTTTTCTTTAATTTTTGTTTTCTGCTGATTGTTTCTTGTATTTAATTACATGTACTTGATTTTTTTTTAAATTCCTTTCTTAGCTATCAGGAAGGCAATGCTAATTGTTTTGGAGATTGGTACTAAATTATATGGGGGTACGGCAGTGCACTTAGGGCACTTTTGACCCCCTGTAACTTCGTTGGGGATAGAGCTAGAACTCCGAAATTCTAGTGAGGATATACTAAAACTAGCTATATTCCCAAATTATATACTATTTGTACTTATAGTTAACGAACTATTGCCAGTCCAAGATCTTTAATTTTGTGACTGACATACTCGCCGATCATAAAAATTTTAAGGTAATAGTATTTTGCCATAATTAGGTAATAATATTTCAACCCAATAATAAAATGTGTCAAATATATCTCCTAATCTAGATGTACTCGTATTCTGTGATAAATAGGTAACACTGTTAAATAATACTTATTTTATTTACGAAATGGTGTTCTAGCAGACATCATTGGTATTTGAAGTACTACCAAATTATTGTCGATTTTAAACACTCAGATACACAGTAATTAAAATCAAAATCGCAATTTATGCAAATTGCTTTCCAAAGACATGGCATAGGTAGGTATAGGTATTAAACATTCCTTTTTTGTCTTTGTACATTTCCTTACTAAATTACTGTAATAAACTGATACTGCATTGATACTACCAAAGTATCTTCAAAAAGGTATTGATGATGTTAAAAATACTTGGTATTAAATCATTAATATCGATACAGTATTGGTATCGAAGTATCATTCTGCATATAAATATTACCAACTTTTTTTTTTAATACTATGGTTGTAATTGGGGAATTCTGGGGGCAATTAACAATCAGGGACCAAATTTTCGAATGGAAGCGGTCCCCGGAAAAATGGGACATCTGATCTCCCATCATTTATAGGTAATAGTAATAATAATAAAACACTTTATCTTGCTTGTGTTTGTATTTTATTGTTGTGGGCTACAAACACAATTAACAAAGGAATTCCACAAAAGAAACAAATAATTACTTTATTGCATTGTACAGTAACAACTACATTAATATTAATAATGATTAATTTCCGTCAGTTAATTTACCCACAAAAGGTTTGTGCTGCACACAAGAATTTACAACCCCACTCTGATCAGCTGAGCATAACAAAAAAAATTACAACCTACTAAAACAGACCAACACATACATAAAGAACATATATGAGTATAAACATCCAAGTGTTTTTGGTAACTACTCGTCTTTGATTATTACAATATACTTCCTTAAAAAAGTTTAATCTACTAGCATTTTGAATTTAATTTATGAGGCGGCTCTATTTACCCTCCTGTGTACAAATTTGCACTATATGTGGTACTTTAGATATATACATAAACTCCTGTATTCAGGTCTGCACTAAATCTGCTATCTAATATTTCATTTTTTATTTGAATATGCTCAATATACTCAACATTGATTGGCTACTTGCCCATCATTTACAATGTAGCAACAGGCAGGATGTCTTGTTATATTAGAATTCATGTTTGCAAGTACAGGGTGACCCATTTTTGTTCTAATCACAGGGTATCTTGGTAACTATTTGTAGTAAAGAGTTGCGATTTACATGTATTTGCTTTGCTATGGTTGAAATGACATAGTTTTTCTGATTAAGAAAATATGCACATTGTAAGGTTTATTTTTACTAATTTTGATATTATTCTAAATTTTGTAGTAATTTAACTAAATTTAATGTGAGGCTAGAGAGTGTATAGGGTACTTTGATTTTCATTAGTTACATGGCATCCTTGACTAATGACAAAAAAACTGCATGTGCACCTTTAAGGGTATTATTGTATGTAATCAAATAGGTACATCATATTCTTCTCAATGAATTAAAATTTTTACTTCATAAAATTATACTGTTTTCTTGTTCCATAGCCTCCTGGATGTAAGAGTAAAATCTGATTAAATTATTATTATTTCTTAATCAGAAAAAATAGGTTTTTCAAACATAGTAAAGCGAACTATTGTTTGTATTTAAAAAATGCAAGTTTGGGTTATATCTCAAAAAATAAAAAATTCTCTATATGTCACTGGACTGAAAATAAAAATATTATCAAAAATGTCTTTGCAGATTTTTTGTATCTCCATTCCCAAGCAATTGGAGAAATGTAAGGTTATTSWAAAGTTGGCCATAGMTTTAATTATTTAATTATATTAATATTGTTTCACTATTTAATTTTAATTTATTAGMATCTAGTCATATWTTAAATTGACATCCATATACAGGGTCCGCCACCTAAAACTCCCCAGGCTCGTATTTTCTTTATTTTTTAGGTACAAMCTTAAGTTATATGTCAAATTGTARGTCTTTTTAAACTCTTTAAAAATAAAATATTGGGTGTGCAAAAAATYTTTTTTGCAGATTAYCATATTTTGCAAATAAAGTKAATTTTTGTAAATATTTTTTAACCTTACCCCATATAATAAATATTGCTTTATAGTTGGATGCCGGCTTTTATTTTCTTCAATTTGTGTCTTTACCATGTATGCGTAATTTTTACTCCTTCTTAGTGAAAAACTAGAAAAACTAGTCGCCGCCATTTTTGTTAATAGGGTTGTTCAGAATTTTTTAAGTGTTATTTTAGTAGCTTATTACTGTACAAATTATGCCTACATACCCATCACTGCACACAAAACCCCAAAAGAGAGGCTAGGAAATGAAACCCTGCGATGAGGCTAGTGCGTGATGTAGAAAACCAAACTAGCCTCATCGCAGGGTTTTGTTTTCTAGCCTCTCTCTCTGTAGAATGAACTTTGTACTTTATTTATTAAAAAGTTACTCCAAATTCTGGGGTTTTGTGTGCAGCGATGGGTATGTAGGCATAATTTGTACCGTTATAAGTTACCAAAATAACACTTAAAAAATTGCGAACAACCCTATTAACAAAAATGGCGGTAAATAGTTTTTCTTGTTTTTCACTAAGAAGGAGTAAAAATTATGCATACATGATAATGACACAAATTGAAGAAAATAAAAGACGGCATCCAACTATAAAGCAATATTTATTATACGAGGTAAAGTTAAAAAATATTTACAAAAATTAACCCTATTTGCAAAATATGATACTTAACAAAAAAAATTTTTTGACACCCAATATTCTATTTTTAAAGAGTTTAAAAAGACCTACAATTTCATGTATAACTTAAGGTTTTGCCTAAAAAAATAGCGAAAATACGAGCCTGGGGAGTTTTAAGTGGCAGACCCTGTATACTAAGAAAACAAATAGAGTATACAAAATAGTAAAATGCATTATATTACATTAATAAAGAGAAATGTAATTTCAATTTTGTGAAAAAAAAAGAAAAATGTTAATAGTAAGTGAATTGTCAAGTCCGCCTTATTATGGAATGTAGCAGTTACAAATGTAATATTCCCAGATAAAACAAGTACACACATCTGTTTGAACTTGAATTACAGGTTCTACTGGTACAAATTTTAAATAATAGCTTTATCGTTATCAACTACAAATTTTCCTGAAAAACGAATATGAAGAAAACTTCCAACTTTATCTGCCATTTCCTATAATTGAACTTTAACAMAAWCAAGATAAACCGACCCAAAGTTTTTTTAGCCAGTATGCCACATCCGTACATATTTTATTTGAAGAAGGCTACCTAGGTGACTGTCGTCATCTCAGTTTGTTTTGATAGATGGCATTACCATCTAATTTTCACTGAGGGTTTCTCAATTCAAATAAACAAAGTTAATGTGCATTTCTGATCATGATGTAATGACATCAAACCAGAGAAAGTAATAGTAGTATAATGTGTTTATGCCTTTTATATTCACATCGTTAACATTCACACAATATTTGTTTAGTGCACCCATTTTCTAGCATTGATTTACGTAGGGTAGGTATGTCAATCAAGAGTTCGAGAAATAAAACTTTCAAATTTTTTATAATATTGAGTTATATGACAAAAGATGCCAACCAACAACTCCGGTCACTGCATTATAAGGGATCACAAACTCTAGTCTCCGGGAACACAAAAGATGGAATTATTTTCGCTATGTGCAAAGAAGAACTGGGGTAGCAAGTACTGCGCCAGATTTCAACATTGGCTAGCAACCATCACTGTCATAGATGTCTAATCTGGCAATAACAGAGATACAGCTACAAGAAACTATATAGAAATTACTTACATACGTCACAACCGTTTTCGCTACCTACCTTTCAAGATTCACCTTATCAACTACAGTATATAGGAAAATATATCTACAAAGTATTTGAATCTATAATATTGTTATCATTATATATGACCAGTTATCAATACATACCAAACCAAACTTATATTTTTTTTAATAGAACCCCATCTTTTTATTTCGGGTACCTGTCTTCATAAATACATTTATTGTGTGAACATATGATTATTAAGAATACAGGAGCTGACTACTGCCTAAAGTTAGCAGGGCCATTAAAAAAAATACCTCGAATTGACAATTAACATAAACCTATACCTACCTATCTTTTCTAAAATGTCACAAAAGAATCATCTGCAGTAATCAGTTATTGTTTTAGCATACACCTTATTTGCGGCGAAGCCTACCATAAGTGCTCTGTCCGCTTGTATACCTGTTCGTTTTAGTTCAGGCGTAAGAGACGAAAAAGGAGCAAATAGAGGAAATAATTCTAAGTAATCTAATTTTTGATTTAATCACTTCATTTTAACATAACTAACACTAATCTAGAAAATAATCCTCCAACTCCTACCGGAACCCACTGTTTAAACAATTAAAAGGTGCAATTTTAGTGTTTTTTAAAGATAAACTCGCAAAATACGAATCTGACAATAAAAATAGTAATTAACAAATCGAATTGTTATTAAATTTTCTACTAAACTGCCTTTACACTTTTTATGTGTACGTTTCGATGTATAGGCTTAAAACTGAAATGTTATGTAGCGCTGCCAGTTGCGATACACTACTACGCTACCCTTGTGTATACATATATGTATACACAAGAACGCTACTTTGCGGCGAAGCTAAATGCAGTAAAGGTAGATAAACTTATGTAAAACAAGAACTTGCTTTATTAAACCTTTGACCACTATTATTTCAATAATTTGTTGATCTTAAATAAGTTTTTTACATTAGTTTAGATTATTAAACACATTCTTAATTTTGTTTCTTAATGTAGTCATCTCACTTTAGTAGAGTGTTGTAATAACATTGTCCAGGTGTTTATAAATATATAGTTACATTTGATAACTACTAACACCGAAATATATCTACTTATTATAACATTTCTTTCACAGTCTTTTTCTGTTGTCTGTAAGTTCTGGTGCTTGCATAGACATAGAGTTATACATGTCAGTGTCTATGGTTTCATCTCAGTCCTCTTCAGTATTAATTTCTATTCGTGTTGGAGCAACTGCGACCTTCAAAAGTAGCGCAATTTGACGTACAGTACAGCCCAGCTTTTCAACAACTGCAGCATCTGCAACAACCCTTAGTACATTTGCAACTTACCATTTTTAGCAAAGCACAAGCAGCTGCTTGTGTAGTAGCAACTGGAACTAGACCATTTTGGGTTTTTTTCAACCCCATTCAGTAGGTGGTAGCTTGTTGCCCTGCCAAGTTTGCATTTGGTGATACACACGAAATTCATGTTGTCGTGCTGCTTGACGAGTTGGTGGTAGTGATGCTAAATCAACTGATTTTGAGATAGATTTCTCAAAACAATGGTATCTCATCTAAATAGAAGTTTCTTTTCCTCCATATAATGCAAAAATAAATTTTTGTGCCGATAAATCTAAATGATCGGGATGAGAATTTGGAAAAAGAAAAGGTTCCAAGATAACTTTAAATTTGTCATACTGTTCCATTATATTGACAAAGTTAATTTTTAACATTCGAAAAAATGCTGACGTATCACATCCACTAAAAGCATGTAAAAACAGCCTCTTTGTAAATCAGGATATTTGGAACTATCACAAGTGTACAGTTGTTCGATTTTCTTTCTGCTTGTTGCTATACAGGACATCAAATGCATAGACCTGTACTGAGTTGAGGTGCTCATATCTGTAAGCTGTATCTCAAAAAATATGAGTCTAAGCTAAAAAGTGTAAAAACATTATTGGTAGAAAATTTAATAATAATGGATTTGGTAATAACTATTTTTATTGTCAGACCAATATTTTGTATATTCTTCATTTCTCTTAGGAAGATGCGATGTAAACTGTCTATTTAGTTAATTTGATTTGTTGCATTTGAATAATTTTCTTGTATTCTTAATAGAATTTAATAATCTGCATCTTTCTCATTTACATTTTTGTAATCACTACTCAGGGTTTTTCAGACACAAGAGTAACTTATAAAGATCAATAAAATCTGCCATAAAGATTTTTGAAAAGACAGACAGGCTAAACATAACTGAACAATAATATGTAAGAACATGAAGCAATGTACACATAAATGTATGCGAATGATACTGGACCATACACCCACAATCTTGCTTGCAAGTGAATACTTGAGTGTTCATGAATTTATCAAATAAGTACTATAAGTGCACTGACAATAAAATAATTTATTATTATTTAATATTTACTATATTTTTACTCAACAATTTACAATAGTATATTACAAAGTGCATCTTGATAGGTCAAATAGAATGTTCTATTCAGGCTGCAACATCCACTAATACATCACTGTAATATTATTAATTCAACACAATGTAAAATTTCATATTTACCCAGTACCCTAATGTACGCTAATATAAACTAAAACATTTACATGTAACAATAAAATATATTTACACTGACAATTGCAATCAGATTGCTCCTTTTTGAATGAATCTTTTACACTAACTGTACCTATATAATTTTGGAATAACACTTAACTTCTATCTGTTAGCTACTGGAAATACTGATTTAATCGGTGAATTTACGGTTGACGTTGCGACCAAACAAGGCATTACGGATTTCAGGAATTAGTTGCTCTGCAATCAGGTCCAGACGAGCTTCCAGGGTGTTGTTGATTTTTATACTTCCACCTTTAGCCCAAAGTTCCACACCTCCTGTAGTGTCTCGTGGTAAGTAACTATCAGGTTCGATCTTCAGGTTAACATCAGCACCACATGCATCTTTGTACTTTTTCTCAACTATAGGCAGTATGTTCTCCACGAGAGATTTGTCTTCAACACGTACCCTTATTGATACGTTTTCTTCGAATAGCTGAAATTAGATTGTCATTGTCTGTAATCTATATTATAGGTCGGATAGTAGAGAGCTAGGATGCTGGCACAGTACAATGCAATTTTAGTTATATTTTAAGACTTTACCTGACCTGACCTGAGGTAAAATGTGCAAAATTAAATTATTAATGGATAGAGATATGTAAATTGAATTTAATAAATAAATTTTATTTTTTCCTTTTGCCATTTACGTACAGCTACTTTAAGTTTTGGGAAAAAAATTGAGGTAAGAAGACAATTATTGACTGTGACAAATAGTCACATTAATTTTTTAACAAAACATATTTTGCCAAGGAATGTAAATATGCAGAATTATTATATGTAGCAATTAATTTGCTGTGTATTTCTATAATCGCACTAGCTGTATTAGTATATACTTAGTATATTGTAGTTTGATTTTGTTAGCAGCCAGTTCAGATTGTCAAATTCACTCTGTACGAATGAAGTAATTCAAATCATAGTAAGCAAGAGGGTGCCAAGTGGTCCAGGTGCAAGCATTTAATAGTATTGAATGTTGACGAATTTTTATTTATTTATTACTCTGCGTCTAATAGTTGTCAATAAACTATGTAAACTATTCATTTTATACTTATAATGAACCTTAAGCAGGCAGTTCACTACATATTTATAAAAGATTAATAAATAGTAAATAATATGTACTGAGCCATTTGCATAAAATGGAATATAGTAATGATACTTCTACTACTACTACTATTCAGAATCGAGGTCAAGGCCGCATATATACAWCAAAGTTAACATGTAACGCTGCTGAACGGTCAAGGCCAATACTTTTTCTTTTCATCTTATGCTTGCAAAACTCAATAAAATATCACATATTACAATTAATTCAGGTAATAATTATCTTTCATAATATAACATATGTATATATATTTATGTAACCATTAAGGTTATTTCAACAACAGCATTGAAAATGGTCATAGAGAGCTCTGCCTTTTGCAATACAGTTACTGGAATTATACTTTGCTTCCCTCTTTTTTGGAAAAGTATAAGTGTTTAGAATACTCTTTCTATTCAGACAACTTGAAAACTTCTTTGTTTCTGGGAGCATTAAATTTTTGTCAAGACAATCAGATTAACAGTATACAGTGCAATGGAATATAAATTTTCACATCAGAACCACTTTTGCATAAGAAAGCTATTCTCATGTGGTAAATAGATATCTAGATATAATATGAACACTTTCAGATACAAATAAACAGAATAGGTGGGGTGATGAAAGGGAAAGATGTTGTAGGTCATGGAAATGGTAATATAATATAGATGTTCTAAATAGTGATATTGAGGTTAATAGTACAAAGGTAAATAACATAAAACATGGGCCAGTTTCACAATGCTATTGTTTCAAAAAAAGAAAATATAGATTGAACTTTGCCAGAAATGAGTATTTTTATTTTTAGAATAAGTTAATTTCATGTTAAAAAAGTATTATGTCATACACAACTAAACAGTGGCTGCACGACATTCCAAAATTAATGTTGTCAGCTCTCTCGAACTGTCAGAAAAATCCACACAACCACATACTTCCAAATCCAATCAGTTTGCACTATACAAACAAAATATATCATTTAGTTGCGCTCGTTATATATCTCCTTTGTGATTTTAGCTATCCTAACATGTAATTTTGTGTTAACTCTTCAAATAAATATGCAATATATAAAGAGGTTAACAACTGCTCTTTGCAATCACATCAGATTGTAATACTCTGTATAATTATTGACTTCGAAGTTTGTATTAATTCAGCAAGCTCTGGTACCAACCAAACTTCAACAAAACAGCAGACAACACTGCAGAAACGCCATGTGCATAAAATAACATGTAAATGTTGACGTATGCTTGTTATTATCTTCCACGATATCTCGTTACACATTACAATTCCAGAAATGACTACTTCAAAAACAGGATGTAGATTAAATAAAAAATATTTATTCTGATTTGTCAGTTCTAATGTTATTACAATAAGCTTTTCAAGCTTTCATCACATTTTGTAAGTTATAAGGCATGCGAAAATTTAATAAGTCGATTTATCTTCTCCATTTTAAGCTAAACAACTCTGCCATTAAAATCTAAACCAATCACATACCTTATTTTAAGGCGATGTCATGGTTACTGAACCTATTAAATTTTTAATAAAACTGTACTTGGCAGCTGCATTAATTATGTCGAAAAGAAGAGCGGACGCAAACACTATTTATTCATCTATAAAAAGCAACTGTCTAGACACTTTTCGTTGGAAAACATTTAAAAGAAAACCAAAATATTATGTGTGGATCTAACAGCAAAGCCAAAACATATTGTCATGCATTCACAAAAATTTAATAGAAAATAAAAAACTTGCTGGGTTAAAAAGAAAATATGCTACTATAATATATGGAAGTCATGTGTTAAGGAAGCACCTACCTACATATTATTTATTCCTGGGTTGTGCCACGATTACATTTCATTGTTTTTAAGGGAACATCCACATGTTAACACCACAGTTTTATTTTATCACAGGAATGAATAAAAACATATGAATTAAATAAAATTTCGAAATAACTATGTCCAATCAATTCATAATTTACTATATTATGAGAATTCACCATATTACATAAAGCTTTGCATATCCTTAGAATATGAGATTCTGAATATGAATCTAAAGACTGTTTGTAACATAAAGATTGTTTAAGGAAGACACAGAAAAATTGTTAAATCTCCTTAGAAAACTTACCTGATACAAACCCTGTAATATTAATGTTTCCAAGATTTCAGAGTACTTCGTTTGATTTCGTGTAATTTCGCCTAATCTTTTTCGTGCATCATCTAACACCTGTTTGACATGGTCTTCCCGTACTTTAAGTACCTTGAGGCGGGCTTGGTTCAACATGTTGGACGACTGACTGTAATATTATTTTTAAGTATTATTTCAAGCGTATTTAAATAGCACAGTCATGTTAGTTACATTTTTTTTTGGAGCTCCACCTGCTTCTCTTTCTTTTCATAGTATTCCATGATTTTTAATCTTTGCTGTTGGACCAGTCGGCCCTTTTCAATATTGAACTCCTCTTCAGCCTTTGCATCGATTTCTTCGGCCTTCTCATTAGCCTCTTGTTCGATAAAGGCCATCATGTGTTTGATCTAATGAGAAATTTGAATGAAATTAGTACAAAAGTTGAAACCATAAAAATTCAGAAAAGACAATTTTAAAGTAATAATATTAATACTTACTTGTTTTTGAACATCTGCGTCGCTTAGAGCCATTGTGATAGCTTTTTGGAAGTTAAATGTTACACCAAATACCAAATATCTACAATGTGCACCACTACAGCGACAACGCCTATAAAACCTTTGCAGCAAGAGCACAAGACTGGCCCAATCCTACAATCAGAGGTTTACCATTTGATTGAACATATGATTGCGTCTCATGACAGCTCAATACAATTACTGATTCACCCGCATAATGTTTATTTTGCATATGCACTGTCTTTAAATATTAAATTAAAATAATTTCAATTGTAAGTTTTGCAATTTCTAAGAGTTAAAATAAATTTAAACTGATTTTAATTTTATAATACAATTTATAGTATAGCACTTGATTAATACTTAAAATGCGGTAAATATCCCCACAGCGTTGCCAATTGCAGAGAATTATCGTCAAAATAGCTACTTGTGTTAGGGCTGAAGCTGCTTCCAAATTAGCCAGAAACTGCGACTTATGTATTTGTCAGTTAGGGTTGAAATTACGGATAACTCCACTTAAAAAGGATAACGATCTTTGCCTTTTGCCATCTCCATCTGTCATATTACAAAAATGGCCTCTTAGATAGAGGTACTAAAACACACTAGTAGATGGCAGCAACTTACAAGTATAAGATTTTTACACTTTTTTATTGTTTTCTGTCATCTTATTCAGAGTTAAATACATAAAAGGATTATGCAATAAGGAAACGTGACAGAATTCTGTAATAAAGTGTGATCAAGAAAATTTGGCATCGAGTCAGCCTTGGATATGTCGATGATTGAACCACACGGCTAAATTATTACTTGTGGAAAAGGTTGTACAAAAGTGAGGTTAGGATGTGGTTCAAGTTAGCTGGAAGTGATACATTTTAATTAAAATTAATTTGTTTTTAATTAACCGTTGAAAATAAATTTTATTGACAGCAGTTTCTATCTATTAATATGAATGCAAAAAACATTAATGATATTAGGTATTCATAAACTGCAATTGATTTTAGTAAACCTGCAAATGTGTAACTTAAGACACCAGAAATAAGCGTATCAATCTTGAAAGACATACGATTTCGCTTTCATGGATGACTCGATGGTCGATGCCAAATTTTCTTGATCACACGATATAAACTTTCAATATTATGCTCTACAGTTACAAGGTTACAACCATGGATGTATAAAAGAGGGGATCCAGCTTTTCACATTCTAAGCTGATGCTAACATGTGATCACAGTCCAGTGATGGTAACTTGAGAGAAATTTCCCTACATGTAGGGAAAAATCTTGCTGATTTTAAACTGTGAGGAAAACGGGAGGGAAATTTAAAAAAAAACTGTATAATGTAGGGAAATTCTGAATTTAACATTTTTTGATACATGGCATTACATTTGTTTAAAACTTGAATTTATTGCCAATGCGCGAATAGCAGTTGTTTAACTGTACCTTGACGGATGCTGTTACATAGCGTTTGAAGCTTGAAATATGTTAAGTCCCTAGATTGAGGAACAGTATTACACTAGACAAGCACAAGATATGCAATTTGCAATCAAGGTTGACAGACTGTTTAATATTAAGTTTTAAGTTTAACATTGTTGCTGGCTATTGGAAAGTTCTAGTTTAAGTGTTAAATTTTTAGAATGCCGCATGATGATATTATTTAAAAAAAGTTAAATATAGTGTTAAATAACATAAAAATTGCTCAGGTACATATTTATATTTTACTTAGATACCCAATCACAGTTTGCGGGTGGATTGGCGTTAAGCAAAATGTTTGAGGGCTTTGTCATTTATTTATTTTAGAATGTTTTAATTAATACATAGTGAAAAACTTAAACATGTACAATGAAAAAAATTGAAAATACAAGTAAAACTGCATTGTAGGGGAAAAAGAGGGAAAATTTCAAGTTAGAGCGGGAAATTGTAGGGAGATTTTATATTATATAGAGGGAATTGCAGTTTTAAAGGTTATCCACTGTCACAGTCTAAGCGTTTATTTGTAGAAAACATTGGATCTTCTAGTTGACCAGTTGTGTATGTCCAATGACTAAGCTTCATGTTCACGGCCACACACCATTTGGGCGTTTGCGTGTTTGTTTTTATTTGGTTTTATGGTGTGCAAGACGCAGGGAATGATTTCCATATAATTTTGTTAACGGTAGCAGTGGTAAGATGATCAGGCAGTGTCAAATGTGCAGAAAGATTGATATACGTTGACCCAATGTTTCATTTCACAGGTATGTAACACCCAAGCAGTATTTACGGTTAAGATTCATAGGCGTGCGGTATTTAAATTGCTTATTATGCCCATATTTTACAACACTACTACTGAAAGATGAATTGTTTACTAGTGTATAACAAAAAATGAGTTTTATATGTGTGCATAAATCATATTCATACAATATTTTTTTCCTATCTATTATTTTTATGTTTCCGAAGCATACTGAAGAATGCATATTACGGCACGCCAATGCCGCGGTAAGAAAACAAAGTTTGTTATTGCACTAACTTCACGCCATTTAGATGTTGGATTCACAACAATGCGCTTTCTGTCAATAAGATGCGGTATCCCCTCTCTTATACATCCATGGTTACAACAAGGTTAGGTGCTCAATTTTTTTTAATTAAGTACTGTTTCACAACTTTTATTTACGTTGTAAGTGTTTTTGAGCTTATAAATAGTTTGAGTTTTGTTAAGTTCATTGCTGAACATTCAATTTGGCGAAATTTAAGGTCGCTGTTTAGAGCAAACAAATAAATGTGCGGTAGTGCGTATCTTCTTAATTGGGTATTTGCCATGTATTTGTATTATATTATTTATATATTATATTAATAGGTAGCATCTAATTCACAAAACAGCTGTGACAGCTTATAAATTCGAAAAAATGGATCATAAGGTGTATTTTTAATATTAAAAATGTGAGTATTCAAAGGGACCGCCAAAACGCGAACATATTGGCCGTGACGCCGTGACGGCAGGTCTCTTGTAAATGGCCGCTTGTTTACATCTGGGGTCAGCGCGTCACGCGCCAGCCTCAGCTCGTCAATTTATCAGTTTGTTGTTTATTGCATTCATTTTGTGACAAGCGAATTAAAATACGCCAAGAAAAAGTGAAATACTTATGAGTTATGACTTCTGAAGGCATGTTCATTGTTATGGAATTTGTGTACAGCGACGAGCGGTTCAACKCGGCGGAGATGAGGAACGTAAAAGCAACAKCATAAGTGAATAATTTATCAAATTAACGTAGCATTGATAATTTGATCACAGTGGTTTGCTGGAAACATACTATTTGTAAACATAAAAATGTAAGAATCACAAATGTACCCTAAACTTGACATTTATTTTAGAGGTCAGAATAAATATAAATTTCATTTATTTTCGGGGCTCTTGCGGCACGGTTCCGGTCTGGCTAACAGTCGAATATAGGGGGAACAACGTCGTTCTTTATTATAACATTTCCCTTTATCAACTTAAAATGCATATAATTTTTCATATCCTCTTCGAGCTATAATAAAATGGAAACTGAATGGTAAATACTTATAACCCCAAAAAGAATAATAAAATTTACAGCAAGAATTAACATGATCTTCACAACAAAAAACAAACTTTGCGATTTCGGCATATCACGTCTAGGGACCTTAAACAACTTTCTCATACGTTGATAATCTCGAGGAACGGTTACAAAAATTTTGTTAGCTGTACTGACTGCAGTACTTTTATAACCATGTACAAAACAACACTTGTTTTGTTTTCCATACATAATAGATGCTTGTGAAACTACACAAATCACTTTTTGGTGCGACCTCTTACATCGTCCTTTCATTAAATACCACACAAAAGCTTTTCCAATACAAGAATGATACTACACCATTAAACAGCACGCTCCTCGGTAATGTTTACATGTCACTTGACGTCACTATAAGACTCCTATAAGATTCGAATTTCAGTCCTGAAATTCTCTACCTACAACTATTTTTTTTGTTTTTTTAACATGGCGTACGATATACATGTACTTCAAGATTCATTTTACGTAATTTTCAAAAAAGTGATAATATCCAATTGTTATATTACAATACCTAACCGTCAATTGTCACACGAACGAGGTTATGCTGTAAATGTTTGTATACCTTCGATTTACTTACAACGTGTGAATATAATATTCACACAACCATTATACAGGGTTTCTGAATTTCTTGTGCCGCCTTTTTGTAACTGCTGTCAAGCTACAATATGCACGGCATAGTAGTTGAAGGTTGTAGATCAATGTCACACCACAGCTCCGAAATGTGAGCTTTGTGCGACCTTAAAGTTAATTATCTCTAAAAACACTACAGAATATGTTGAAAATACACAGTCCCAGGCGTTTCCTCATATTAAAATATATCAAATAATTCAAAAATGGACAAATGACAAATATGCGTCACTTTCCTGAGAGGCGGCAAATTTATTTAGTCGATAATTTTCATAGACGCCCTGGATGCATGAATCATTTATAGAAACCCTATATTAGGACCATATCACATATAACTGCGGGCAATACTGGTGGATTATTAGGTCATAAAATAATCCTACAAGAACATCACTAAATTATATGATAACTGAAGAAGCAGTGAAACATCTTCAAAAGCCTGACAGAAATAAAATGTTTGTATTAGGTATTTATTGTGACCTACAGCCCAATTTTACTTTTCCACATAATATGATGATTTAATGATTTAAATATCTTTGTTGTATACTATAATATATCTAACTTTTGCACACTTCAAATTGTAATAAAAGATGACAGTAACAGCATCATATTAATTTTCATCTGTTATGTTATTCTTTCCTTGTATTTAAACACCAATAAATACATAAATACTGAACGTAGTCGCTTTGGATTAGCTTTGTTTACATATGATGACGGGAACTGAGAAGACACAAAATGGCGGGAGAAAATAGCAAAATACCTGTTACTAATATGGGCATCGTAGATTCTGCAAAAACGTTTACAAATTGAAGAATACACTACATATAACCGCAACGGCGTGTGTTATACACGGTTTCTATAAATGATTCATGCAACGCAGGTGGCACTGATTTTTGAATTCCATGTGCCGTATTTTTGTAACTGCTGCCAAGCTACCATATGCACGGCGATAGTAGTTGAAGGTTGTAGATCAATGTCATATCAAAGTTAATTATCCCACAAAACGCTACAGAATATGTAAGCGCCCTGTGATGACCAGGGACTTTTCCGAGCACCTKTCGATGCTGCCGTMAGGGAGCTCGGGGATTCCTGGGAGGACTGATGGCGACATCGCCAAATTGTAGGGGCGATGACGCACAGTAGTCGCTGAACCGAAAATAGAGGAGGCGAAAATTATTATGACATTACGTCAGAGTGTTTTTTATGATTAGGATTGTTCGAAGTGGTGCTTTTGGGTAACAAAAATAAAGTTTGTGTTCTGCTGTTCGAGTGCTTTTAGAGCAGCGGTGGGATTCCTGCTCATAGACTTCGAGGAGGATGGTGTTTGGTTGTTGTTAAACAGTTACATACGAACTTCAATTTCTGTAAGTACGTACTATACTAGTTACGAATAGTGTTGCGGACATTTACGATTTGGCCGCGATTTGACTTGTAATAATCGTAACTATGAGTGGGCGTCGTTCGCGACGAGAGCGCCATGATACCCCGACCTCGCGTACGCGTTGTGGTCGCGACAGCGGCAGCACGCCCGAGCCTCATAGGCACGAACGGGATTCTCCTATGAGAAGCAGATCGGAACGCGACGAAAGCACTCGTTTGGACAGACTGGAAACACTCGTTGAGCGACTGGTACGTAGTGAGTCCCGATCCTCTGACAACGTTCAACCACATGTAAGAATGACCATAAAAGGAGATTGCATACCAACTTTTTCTCCTGGAGACCCCAGTCTGACTGCATCTAAATGGTTAGACAAAATCGAACAATTAGCGCACATCAATCAGTGGGATAAGCACATTATGATTTACCACATGCAGTCTCGGTTAACTGGGTTGGCCAGAACGTGGTACGACCATCTTACAACGTATACATATACATGGGAAGAATGGAAATCCTTGATAAAAAGAACGTTTCCAGATCATCGCGATTTCGCAGCCACACTTAAGTTACTTGTAGAACGCATTAAGAGACCAGGCGAAACTATGACGAAATATTATTTTGCTAAAATGGACCTGCTGCAAACATGTAAAATCAGTGGCAAGGACGCAGTTTCTTGTATAATTGACGGTATAGGCGATCGCACCATACAAAATAGTGCMAAAGCCGGACGATACGAGACCCCKGAACGCCTATACGAGGAGTATCTTYCAACCATAGTAGACGACGTACCGCTCACAAAGGACGAGGAAGAGGATACAAAACCCAAACGATTATTTGACAAGCGTCGTCTAGAAAGACACGACACTCCCACGAGTAGGAAATCATATTCTAAACGATCTGATAGGAATGAGGGTACGAGAGGCCGCATGTGCTATAACTGTCGTGAAGTAGGGCACGTATCCTCGCAGTGCCCCAAACCTCGGGTAGAATGCACGAAGTGTAAACTGTTAGGACACGATGAGACAAGATGCAGGAAGGGGATTCCCACAAGGAAAACTGTGGAGGCCAAGTTGGTTGACTCGCAAAATGATTTACAGTCGTGCTATTTTTCCAATTGCAAGATCAATGGACAGGACAGTAGGGCCTACATCGATACCGGATGCAGCACTGTTACGATACAATACGTCGAAGTAATCCGTTTGAAGCTTCCAATGACTCAGACTACGAAAACAATTCGTGGATATGGAGGAGGCATGGTACCTGTTTTGGGAAAAGTGAAGGCAAAATTGGCTGTGGATCTGGTAGAAGCGGAAGTAGATATGCTGGTGGTAGAAGATACTACTCAATCTGTACCAGTGTTGGTTGGACAACCTTTCTTAAATCAAATGAACGTCACAATGGTGATTAGGGATGGTCAGCTCCGCCTGTTTGATTCTGCGTTGGCAGCACTTCCAGATGTGGAAAAGCTTCCCCCCAGGAGGGTGGCTTTGTGGACCAGAGACGCTGTGGTTATTCCTCCAAATACGGTGGCGTTCGTCGAAGTGGTCGGTGATACCGAGGCTTACGATGGTGATATATTTGTCGACGCGAAGACTTGCTCGAAACCAGGACGAGAGTACAGCATCAGTAGATGCGTCACCACCTCTAGAAGCGGCGTCGTGGCTGTATGTAACAAGTCAGACGAGGACATCAGCTACGAAAAATCCACCCTTGTGATCAGAGGACAGCCATGTACACATGAAAAACAGGACATTGAGGTAAGACCCATTTTAATCAATGTATGTGATCATGTTCTTAACCCGTTTACCATTGACGATATTCTTACACAAATTGATGATGACTTGTCCGTGGAGAATCGAAGGAAACTTCTCGACTTAATAAATAAATATAGGTCATGTTTCGCACAAAACACGGGGGAACTGGGTAAGACCGGGATTGTGAAGATGCAGATCCAATTGACCGACGATAACCCCGTGACGTATAGACCCTACCGCCTTTCTTTTGCGGAACGAGAAACCGTGCGACACATCGTTCAGGATCTTTTAGACAACGGCATAATACAGGAATCGACGTCTTCCTTTTCAAGCCCAATTTTGTTAGTGAAAAAGAAAACAGGGGAATACAGGATGTGCGTCGATTTTAGAGCACTTAATGCTAAGACGGTAAAAGATCGCTATCCTTTACCTCGGGTGGACGAATACTTGGACAGGGTACAGGGTAGTAAGTTCTTCACAACACTCGATCTGTCGTCAGGCTATCACCAGATAGAAATGGCCCCGGAAGCGGTAACAAAAACAGCATTTATTACCCCTGACGGTCACTACGAATATCTAAGGATGCCTTTTGGTTTGGTTAATGCTCCCGCTGTATTTCAGCGAGCGATAAATTCGGTACTGGGTAACGCCCGTTTTACCACGGCAATGGCTTATTTGGACGACATCCTGCTGCCAGCCAAAGATTTTGAAACAGGGATGTCAGCATTAGCTGAAATTTTCGAATTGTTCCGGAAAGCGGGAATGACTTTTCGCCTATCTAAGTGCTTCTTTTTCCGAAAAACGATTGAATACTTGGGCCATGAACTGAGTGGGGAAGGGATCAAGCCGGGATCAGCAAAGACGGACGCTGTACGGTTGTTTCCTAAACCTTCTAATGCACACGAAATACGCCAGTTCGTTGGGCTAACGAGCTATTTCCGAAAATTTGTAAAGAACTTTTCTGTCATTGCAAGGCCACTAACTATGCTCACGAAGTCGGGAGTTGCTTTCGAATGGGGTGATAATCAGGAAGCAGCATTTCAGGAATTAAAAAAGATTTTGATTAATAGACCAGTGTTGGCTCTGTACAACCGGGAAGCGGAAACGGAGTTGCACACTGACGCTTGTAAGAATGGTATTGGTAGTGTTCTACTACAGAGACAAGCTGACAGTTCGTTTAGGCCGGTGTGTTACTACAGCCGACAGACGACAGAAACAGAGCAACGTTACCACTCGTATGAGTTGGAGACGTTAGCAGTGGTAGTGTCGATGAAGCAGTTCAGGATTTACCTGTTAGGAATACGATTTAAGGTAATTACAGACTGCAACGCCATACGTACTACCATGTCCAAGAGAGATTTGATCCCCAGAATAGGACGTTGGTGGTTGACCACACAAGAGTATGATTTTACAGTTGAATATCGTCCCGGTCCTCGGATGGCGCATGCAGACGCGCTGAGTCGTAACGCTTTACCCGGCGCTAAGAGTGCTGAGCTGGAAGACGACTTTGTCTTGCAGGTAGGAGTAGATGAGAATGACTGGGTCTTGGCAGCCCAGTTAAAGGATGATTTTTGCAAGCGTATTTACGATTGCCTGCAAAACGAACCAAAGACGAAAGAAGAGCAACGAATACATGACGAATACGCTCTTAAAAACGGACGCGTGTTTAGAAAAACAATCCAGGGCAGACGATGGGTTGTGCCTAAAGGCGCCCGAACCCAAGTGCTATTTTACCATCACGATAGTGTGGGGCACTTTGGTGTGGAAAAGACACTTGAATTAGTTAAGGAAAAATATTGGTTTGCTAAGATGAAGAAATATGTGAAGCGCTACATAGAATGTTGTTTAGCTTGTCTTTACAACAAAGAGCCTACAGGAAAACAACCTGGGTACTTACATCCAATCGAAAAATACGACATCCCGATGCATACGATACACATTGACCATCTAGGTCCCTTTGTGGAGAGTAAAGCACGGAACAAATACGTGATTACAGCAGTTGACGGATTCACAAAATTCTTTTTTGTAAAAGCTGTACGAACGACCAAAGTTGGACCTGTTCTGTCGTTTTTGGACGGAATATTCGATATATTTGGGGTTCCACGAAGAATCATATGCGACCGTGGCAGCAGTTTTACCAGCCATCGTTTTGTGACCTACTGTCAGCGATTTGGTATACGAGTCCGATATAATGCTACTGCCACTCCTCGAGCGAACGGCCAGGCAGAACGATATAACCGCACTTTGTTGGCCGCACTCAGTAGCACCTCTGAAGACGAGAGAACTTGGGATGACGCCTTACGACAAGTCAGATGGGGAATCAACACCACACGAAACAAGACGACTGGCAAAACACCTTACGAATTATTGGTGGGTTACCAGCCCAGACAGGCTAATGACGCTTTCTTGAGCAACGAAGTCTGTGACGACAAACACGACAAAAATTTACACAAAACACGACAAAATGTTACTATGTGTATACGAAAACGACAGGCCGAACAAAAAGAGGCTTACGATAAACGACGTAAACGAACATCAGTTTACGAGAAAGGTCAGCAAGTGCTGATACKTAAAACGATGCCAACGAATGATGGAAAAAGTAAAAAGCTGTTACCAAAGTATAGTGGCCCTTACGAAATCACAAAGATACTAGACCGTGATAGAGTAGTAGTACGTGATTTGCCAGGATCTACGAGATCTCAGCGCCCATACGAGGGCATAGTGGCCACTGATAAGATAAAGATGTACGAGACGAGCGTAGACAGTGATGAAGACCTCACTAACGATGACGAAGGCTCCATTAGTTAAAACAAAACGAAAGAGTGATGAATGAACCTGTCATAGATAATTATAGGCTATACAACATTGTGTTTCATTTTCTGTTTCCTTTCTTTTTTTTGTTTCTTAGGTAAAACGGCGATACGAGAATGCCCACGAGGACGTGGGCCCTTGTAGCGAGGCCGAGCTGTAAGCGCCCTGTGATGACCAGGGACTTTTCCGAGCACCTGTCGATGCTGCCGTCAGGGAGCTCGGGGATTCCTGGGAGGACTGATGGCGACATCGCCAAATTGTAGGGGCGATGACGCACAGTAGTCGCTGAACCGAAAATAGAGGAGGCGAAAATTATTATGACATTACGTCAGAGTGTTTTTTATGATTAGGATTGTTCGAAGTGGTGCTTTTGGGTAACAAAAATAAAGTTTGTGTTCTGCTGTTCGAGTGCTTTTAAATATGTTAAAAATATACACCCCAGACGTTTTCTCATATTAAAATATATCAAATAATTCAAAATTCGACAGATGACAGATATACGTCACTTTCCTGAGAGGCGGCAAATTGATTTAATCGATAATTTCCATAAGCGCCCCGGATGCATGAATCATTCATAGAAACCCTGTACAAGCAAACATGCACAATATAACCGCGTATGATAATTTACACAAGTGACTTTATTTTTTATCATCATCACTACGACGTACGTTCAAGACGATAAAAAGTAAAAACCATCCCGGGCTTGCTTTGCCGGTTTTTTATGAACGCCCGTTACTCATTTCATTACGAAACGATATTGTTGCTTAGACTAGTTGCTTACACCTTACCTCAAGGTAAATGTTAAAAATAAAAATGCGCGAAGTGTATAAGAAACGTAATCTGGGACCCGCTAAAATAACGGAAATTAATTTTAAATATTAGTAGAACCTAAAATAAATTATAGTGTACTTCATCCCTAAAAACCGCTAATTTTGCTCTTTAAAGCGGAAAATAGGTAGCTGCTATTCAACAACTCATACATGTAGTCGACTTTGAAAATAAGTTTTTCCCACATTGCAATGACATTTTTGTGACATATGTAAAATATAATATAGGTACGTGCTTTTTGTGTAACTACTAAAATGCTTTCCGCGAAATATGAGAATATTCATGGGATGAAGGACAGCAGATGGAGAACCGAAGACAAAATCACACAATTTAGAGGGCTTTTAAAACTTTATAGTAAGGTCATTTTAAAAAGTAAGTAATTAATTTTAAAAATTATTTTATAGAGAGGGACCAAAAGATAGAACACTTCGATCGGGAAGTGCTACAAAAGAAGCAGACACAGCAACTGAAACAACTAAAAAATCAAATTGAATCAAGTAGAGATAAACTACAAAATGCAATCCTAGGTGATAAGCAAAAACTGCGCAATACATTAGCTGAACATCGAAATATGCAACTAGCGTATCTACGCTTGCCAACACCGGTATTTATCCTTTGTTTATTTACCTTTGTATTTTTCTTTCACTATGCAGCACTTTTTTGCAATTTGGTTAGAAAGTTTTTAACCACATTCTTAGATGTTTAACATCTCGAAACTTCGTTTTGGAGTTCCTCACAGCGAGACAGTTTCAGCAAACTTGTACACTCACGTCTTCTATTAAATCTTGCAGAATATTGTATATCATTCCCTTTTTGTGACATTGATTTTCAATTTTTCCATCTTCAGATAATTTCGACAATGTGCTTGGAACTTGGAAATTCTCTAGTTATGCACCTCCATATCCATTCTCCAATGCTCAATGCTCGCAGCCAAACTGCTTTATTATCAATGGAGGAATGTAGGCTATCCAGGCCGAAACCACGAGTCTGTGGCTAAGAAAAGTGAGCGTATACAAACAGAATAAACCATCAGCTTCACTCTTATTTATATTGCAAGTTCGCACCTCCATAACTCCTCAATGCTCACATTCACAACAACCAAACTGCTTCATTCTCAATGGGGGAATGTGGGTTATCCATCTCCAAAACCACAAGTCTAGGCTTAGGGATTGTAGAGAAAAGTAAGCATATTAAGACACAGAAATGATACGGCTTCGCTTTTATTTATATATAGATTATGAAAACATGCACAAGACCTATATGTCCGAAGTGAGGAACCTACAACTACAACCTTTAGATCCCAAGCCAGAAGTGTAATGGTCTGAACACCCGAGGTTCAATAAAATGTCATTATAATTATTTCTGTGAGTATAATAAAGCTTTTTTAATTCCATATTCCTTTTATTGTTTGAGGGTAACCGGTGTTTTGGAGCTAAATGTCCCCTCCTCGTCGGAATAGCGGAATAAACGTCATTTGACTAAAAATGTTTTATAATACTCACATACATAATTATAATACTTAATTTAAAGTTAGGTGCATTTACTATTTAAAATTTTATTAATTGAATTGTAAAGACTGCAGCGATCTTGCGCGAATTTTATCAGAATCTTCTAACTTAACACCTTTAAAAGTTAGTAGAATTAGTTAGAATAGGAAGAGGGAATTTAAACGTGCAAAAATGTTTTTAGATTGAAACATCCATAACGGATTGTCCAGATTTCAATTTCTAAACGCGAACAGTTGCAGAACATAAATGGCTTTTAAACGGGATGCTACAAAATCCTAATTATTATATTAAATTTTTGAGTTGGTACCAACTGTACCGCCATTTTGAATTCTAAGGCATGGCTGGAATTTCAAACTAACTAATATAGTAATAGTCTGGGTGTTAATATTTATGCGGAATATTTAAATTCCGGCCGTCTAGTACAGAACGGTTTTCACAACACCTATATATGAAATTAACTAATAATAATTTATCTATTATTAGAAAAAATTTACTTTTGGCACCTCGAAGTTTACCTTAGTTAGCTCTGTAACATTAGTATTTTTTAAATCTAGGGGTTGTATACAGAACTGACTGTTTATTGCAATTCTAGACAGTCGTAGATCACATCTATCAATCCAATTTTAACCAAAGAAAGCAGTTGGATCGTCTTCGTTACCAAATGAAATTGTGGTCTCAGAAACTTATAGACACAAAGGTAAGTGACGTGAGAATACACAAGAGCAAAAACTTTATTTATTTTTCCAATCATTCTAGTTACATTATTCAATCATGGAAGACAATATCACTTACAGATACCTTCTAAAGTTTCCTATTGAAGAATACGCTGGGATAGTCACAGGTAAAGTTCAAGATGCGATTTTAAGGAAGGAAGCTGCGTTATCTGTGCAGGATACGTATTTGAGAATTATCAAAATAATGAAAAAGGTAAGAATATGAATAATTTGTTAATACTTACGATGTTTTTGAACATAAACCAATATCAGGTTTATAATGGCATCCTTTACATATGTGACAGAATTTAGCAACAATTTGGTGCAAGATGCAAGAAGCTGAGCGTATTACCTCGTATAATAGTCGGCATGCCCTAAACGATAGCGTTCTTAACAATATTAAGTAGACAATAATGAAATAACTTCCAATGAATATATTACACTTGCTTAAATCCACAAATTATTGGGAGATCGAAATAAAGCAGGGAAAATGCATACAACCGTACACTTTGTAGCGTTTTATTGGGCTCCAAAATAAAGGACGAGTCATCTATTATAATGCAACGCTTTACTGCAAAATGTGATGTCACAAAAGCAAAAACATAGTTTTTAATCAAATTAATCTGCCTTGAAATACATGGCACGGGAAAATTGAAAAATACGGATCTATTTATTTTCGCCGCAGTTTCATCTTAAGAATTAATAAAAATAGGGTGGACGAAGCCATTATCAATAGACTTGTATCGTAAATGTTTTGTAGCGGCCACCACGATAGTGGATATTCGTATGGAAAGTGTTATTAAGTACGGCTGTTCTGGCGATACATCAACATCAAGTAAGTAGGATTGAAAAGTGGGAGAGAAAATACTCTAAATTGTAGCATTTACATTATACAGGGTTTCTATAAATGATTCATGCATAGCGGGCGGCGTTGATTTCTGAATTCTTTGTGCCGCCTTCTTATAACTGCTACCAAGCTACAATATGCACGGCGCTCGCAAGCGGCGATAGTATTGAAGGTTGCCAATGTCACCACACCGCTCCGAAACGTAAGCTTTCTGCAACCTTAAAGTTAATAATCCCATAAAATACTACAGAATATGTTGAAAATACACACTTCTAGGCGTTTTCTTATATTAAAATATATTAAATAATTCAAAAATCGACAGATGACAAGTATGCGTCGCTTTCCTGAGAGACGGCAAATTGATTTAATCGATAATTTCCATAAGCACCTTGGATGCATGAATCATTTATACCCTGTGTGTATATTTAATAAGTACATATAACTAAAAATCAATTATTATTATTATTATTATTATTATTATTATTATTATTATTATTATTATTATTATTATTATTATTATCCAAACACCAGAAGGATACCGAAAAATTTTTTACGACTAAATTTTACTAAATTTTGAAAGACAGCTGTTTGCGTATAGTATACAAATGCAACTGGGTAAAGTAAAAGGAAGAGAAAAAAATTAATTCTTGTATTACACAGTTGTATGTAACAAATAAGTGGAGTTGCAATCTGATGTGTATCAAATAGTTTGGCTTCCTCACACTTCATACATTCATACCCATTGTTTGAATGATTTAAACCAGCTTATGACTACCACACGCTGGCATTCTCTGCCGCTCTCATCGGGCCGACTACACCGACCTCTATAAAATATGAAACATCAGAGAATGGGCATGTGGCATTAAAATAAATGGTCCCTTTAGAACAATTCTTATTTATTCGTAGGCATGCGCAGTTGCACAGCAGAATGTGAAGTGTCAGATATTTTGGTGTTCATGTCACTCTGTCAATGTCAAAATGTCATATCAAGCAACGACGCGAACAGGAGTGGGATTCTGTTTACTCGATCCGATGCGAGTTGGTCGATAGCTATCGTTTTAGCGATTCTGTAAGTCGCTTCGACTCGAACGCTTTCGAGTAGAACTGTCATTTTCAGTCGGGACCTACGGTGGTGTCGAGTACGGTACTCGATATAATAGCATTCTCTCTCTGACTGCATCAATGCATCCTTGTCTCACTTATTAGGTGTAGGCGTTTGTTGAACGGCAGTACGAATTTGAACTAGAACTCGAAATAATACATTCTGGCTGCAGATGTTTTATTACTGTTTATTGTATTTGTTTGGAAATAACCAGCAATGCGATATTTTGAACATTTTGCTTCAGTACTCGGTGCGTTGAGTATCTTTGTTCACTGTTCAGTTGATATATTTAATTCTTTTTTTTTTCTACACAAATATGTAAGTAGGCATACCTACATACATTATTTTATATTCGAACTTAAACGATTTAATTAATTTTAAGGTCATTTGAAGCTAAGGCAGCGCATTTTGAAATCATCATTGATTTTATGGAGCAGAAAGAACTTTTATTTCCGTYGATACTCCTTATTACTGTTTTGTCGGATATCAATGAAAGGCCGAACTGGCTCAATAAGCTCACGTACAGGTTCTTTATTTAGCCTAAACTAGCATCAGGAAGACCAAAAGGATCACTTTTATCCCTTAAAAAATAATTATTTGCCTTAATAAATCTCTTCTTATTTGATTTTTTACATCTTCCTGCAGAAACTGATGCATTATGGGAAGCATTTTGTCACTTATAARTATAACAKTATTAGGCACATAGTTTCCCATATTTTTCGCAAATTCTTACCTAAATTATACTACAGTAGCAAGCTAGCGAGTAATAATATCCATAGTAGGTAAAGTTATATTTTTCTTAACTGCAACTGTTTCACAAAGTAACTTTGTGTTAATTAAAATTAATAGTAGACAGCACCATGCCCTTGTCTATGGACAGCACTAGACAATGATCGATAATCTCGATTCCTTCTATTCTTCGCGGAGGCCAACTAGGAAATAACAAGTAACAAACAGAAGGATGGAAAAAATGAACTGTTGAAAAACCGTTGGATAAAAGGGTAATAATTCCCGCCTTAAACGGCGCAATCGCGTAGTCTTGCAATCGTCAAAAATGTATTTTCTCTCCTTTAAAGACGCAAGCGCGTAGTCTCTGTAACAGGTCCCACTGTCGAGTTACTCGATATCGAAAACGAAGGCGCTACAGAATCGCATTTCGCTCGCTATCGGATACGCTATCGACTTCGTCTGTCGACTCGACTCGAAGCGTGTCGAGTAAACAGAATCCGTATGCAGCTGACGCTACGGTTAAGTAATTTGATAACTGAACAGCTGGCATCGCAAATGACATTGACTGTTCTCAAATAATGGAAAGCGCAAGCGCCTCAAGAAACTGCCCAGTAATCAATTGGAAACAGATTTGAGAGGCTTCAGATGTTCCATATTTTATAGAGTTCGGTGGCCGACTACGACTACTCTGCGTTGAAGGGGTGATTCCCCACGTAGGTAGCGCATGTTACATGACAAGCTAAGGATTTGAATGGTGAGATTTGCAGGATACACCTAACCAATAGATAGATATTTTTGTGTTTTACAGTGATTTTGCTCGACGGACGGCATTATTCTTCCTCGGATGAATAGCTGTCTGGATTTTTGTACAGGTTTAGGACCTACTTATCTGAATTTTTTTCTTTTGCAATTTTTGACTATTGAACTTTTTTTATATTTAATTTTCCTATGAATTCACGGTTGTTCTTCATGTATAACACGGTCTTCCTATTTTCAGCTTGTTGCCGTACATTTCCAAAGTTTTTTTAGTGTAATTTCCCCTCTCCTTTGGATGTGTTCCCGGTAATTCGTTAAATACGTCAGACATTCCGTTCCCTCTTGGGATGAATTTTCCAGAATGTTCTATGAAATATCGAAATATCGATTTTCGATTTTTCCATCGCGACTGTTTATATATTTAAATTAAACAAGTTATCGCCGTTTAAAACTAATAATTATTTTAGTAGGAATATAATTTTGGACTCGTTGTATACGTTAGTTTTACACAAGTGCAACATAAAACAATCAATTTGTAGACTCGAAATAAAATTTGGCTTAAAAACGGAAGTTGGTAGTTTGTTAGCTAAAATCGTTACATTTCCACAAAATTAAAAGTACCTATTTGAAAATCTTATTAAATGAGTTGAACCTTGATTCCTTTTAATTTTGATTTTAGAAATTGATAGTGCATGTTACGAAAATAATTTTAAAATATTTTGCCAGAAATACTATTCACACCAATAATAATACTAAAAAATAAAGCAGTTTAGCCATAATATTTCATAACGTAAATAACCCTATAAGTAACTACATTCTATATTTGGTTTAATTTTAATTTTTAAATAACATTTTCTGTATAATAAGTCAAATGATTTGAAACGTGTGTATATTATGACATTTGGGTAAAAACTAAAGAAAAACACATTTGACGCCAAATACTACTTTTAATATTATGAATAAGATTCAGCAAATGTACCTGTTTTTCTTATATTTAACCAAATTATGCCATTTTATTTTAGTTTAGAAATATATTTTTTTCCAGGATGCTTTATATTACGATGCTATTCTAAGTGACATAAAGAAAGATGGATTAAATCAGAATGCATGTTTGATATATGCCACAGAAATGGGTCAACTTGCTACCGAATATCTAGATGACAGACGGGAGGAATTTGAGATACTTGAACGTCTGGTCAAGCGCGATATAAAAATTCGTTTGGAAGATCTTAAAGCTGCGCATGCGGAATGCTATCAAATAGAAAATGGATTTAAGTATTTAATTCGTCGAGATGTATGTAATAAAAAGTATTTCTAAAAACAATAAAATTATACTGTTTGTGTTTGTAGAGCGACATTAACATTGGGAAAGTCATTATTCCTGCACAGCCGGGAGACGAGATTCTTTTTAATGAACTAAATAATCTTGAAGAAGTACTAGAAACGCTGAAACAAACTACAGCGGCTCCAGACTTTAATTCCATTTATCCGAGGTAAGTTTTATGTTCGCATGTTTAGTATTTTTCTAAACTACAATTAAAATATGATCATTCTTTATTTAATCGGTAAGTTAAAAAGTGGTGTAATATATTAACAATTATATGTTACAACCAAAGATCTAATGAAACTAAATACAGGGCTTCTATAAATAATTCATGCAACGCAGGCGGCGTTGATTTCTGAATTCTTTGTGCCGTATTTTTGCAACTGCTGATAAGCTACAATATGCACTACATCTGTTCAGTGTTGCCAACTTAGCGGATAAAATTCTCGCCAACGGAAAAATATACGATTTAACGGATAGCGGTTATTTTAACGGAATAAGAAAGTTTTTAATTAATATTAACTCTTTCACTTTAACGTATAAATATGGGAAACTTAGATATGAAGTATCTACAATCGATTTATTTATGCTAGGTGACTCGATGATTACTGTATTCCTTGCCTGGGAAATATTATATTTCCTGCTATTTTTACCTAACAATCCAAAATTTACCAACGTCTCAATAGCGCTTGTGTGTTTCACGCTGCAGCTCAGACTGTCAGATGAGGCAGATATTATTATCTTAAACCAAGTAAAAAGCAAAGAAACATATTTCTGAAAGGAACACGAGCTCGACAACGATATTTTTAATGTTATAGCATAATTGTAGGAAACTAATAATTATTTATGTAAAATAAATAATAAATCCCCTTGTATATCAACAGATTACCCTATCTTAAAAATTTTAGCGGATTCGATGCGGCAATCTAGCGGAATTTCTATCAGCCCCAGTGGCAACACTGTACAGATAGACAGATGATCTGTTTGTTTACATTTGTTTTGGCTTGGTTTTGCGAGGATTTATATTTTATATTTTTGCCTCTATTTTCTTTAACACAAGCGACTTGCTGTTAGTACTGCACCTACTGCATCACACCATATAATCGTGATCGATAAACAAAAGCAAAAAACACATGAGGGTTACTGAGAGGTTATGAATGACGCTCTTCGTCCGTTCGTCGGCACTCGGCAGTTGACAGCGAAAAACACGCATAGGCAACGGAACGGTGAAATTATTGTGCCTTGGCAACAGCACACAGGTGCTGCCAATCACAAGCGGCAGGGTCAACCTACGTCATACATTCAAATATTTAAACTTTACAATTTTTTTTACGTTTATCTAAGCGATTTGGAAAAAAGATGAATAAACAGGGGTCTATAACTTTTTTATGTAGATTCATATTCTGCAATAAAAAAAAATATGGTCTACAACCCCATTGTTCTAAAGGGAACATTTATTTTAATGCCAAATGCCCATTCTCTGATGTTCCATATTTTATAGAGTTCGGTGTGAAGGTTGCAGATCGATGTCACCCCACAGCTCCGAAATGTGAGCTTTCTGCTACCTTAAAGTTAATTGTTCCACAAAACACTACAGAATATGTTGAAAATACACACTCCCAGGCGTTTTCTCATATTAAAATATATCGAATAATTCAATATATACGGATGACAGATAAGCATTAGTTGTGTTCACCTTCCTGAGAAGCGGCAAATTGATTTGATCGATAATTTCCATCAGTGCCGTGGATGCATGAATCATTTATAGAAACCCTGGATATGGATGACGTGCGAGCACCTGCTATTGACTCCAACATAAAAAATGATGGCTATACAGTGTCATGTGTTTGAAGGCACGTCCAGCTAAATATAACACAATTCTCTTATATCAGTCGTAATTCTCGACATTACATGCGTATTTGGCGATAGTAAAGGTAACTTTATATAGAACTATAAACTAGTTTGATGTCATGTTAGCGATAGTCGTACATATGGCTTTAAGGGGGGCGCTGATCTTTTTGTCCGACGTCTACTATTTTACTCTAGGACTCCAAAATTTCAAAATTATTGTTGACGGCAGATATGCATAGTTTTATTATTAATGTATACTACTTTTAATGATGTCATTAACAATGCCTTTATGGTTAGTAGTTTTTATTACTGCTATAAATGCTACGGCAACTAGCATTTTTGCTGACTTTTTTAGCAGTCCTCTTATATATATAAATTTTGACTTGTTACTCAGCTACCTGCATGTGTATGTTTCGTGACAACACGAGATTAGTTATTTCTTTTAGTTTTCTTAGCCATTCCTAAGCGTAAATTTAATTTTGTTAACTCAAGCTGCTGTTTTAATCAGATCTGAATTAATAAATGTAAGAACAAATTTAGAGATGCGCCGGTCCGTTCGGACTCGTTTCGTTGATCTGGATTCGAATGTGGTGCCGTTGTATCCGGATTCGCCTCCCAAATCGGTCCGTCTCCGGTTCCAATTTTGTTTTATCGCCGGAGTCACGCGCGAATTGAAATGGAAGTCTGGCGAAGGTTCGGCTAACCCATTATAAGGAAGAGTCATTCAAGAGAACGTGTGACACGTGACACGGACTCCGGCAGTCGTGGAAAGGTTTCCAGGGGGTTTTGTCCAGCGAGAATGAGGTTATATCAAATAATTCTACTCTCGTCAGGTCACAAAGCTGATATTCATATAGTTATAGATTTTATTAATTTTAATTTTTTGACAATAAATTTTCTAAAAAAATAGGTTGTACGGATTTAAGCGCCGCATCCTGTAACAATATATTCTGATATAATTGGAAAAGTCATTGTATTTGCTAGAGGGTCCTCATAAACCCAAGATAAAAAAACTCATGCTTTCAACCTCTAGATTGTAAGGATTTCAGTATGGAATACTTCGTAGGAATATTATTCCTCGTATAGGCTCTTGCAGAGACTTCYTGATAACGCTCTGCTTGGATTTAGAACATAGGGTCATACTATAAAGCGTTACGTAATTTAATTACAAGTGCATTAGGTACGCTATGGAAAAAAGCATATTTTAGATATACATTTTCCACTCTCGTCGTTCGGATGAGTGGAGGGAGCTTAGAGATCTTAATGTCGTTAGATCTAACCGAAGTCGTAGTAGTTTGCCTGAGTCATTAAATAATGCTGAAAGTATGTATTAATTTTTTAGAGTTTTCTGTAGATCAAGGAGCTTTAGACCAAGAGTTTTATATGAACAATTCAGAAAGACATACGTGATCGTCTTTATTTCACACCAATTTTGGATGCTGATATTTTTAACGTAATTAAAAATGTTGAAACAAAAGCTTGTGGAAGTGATAATATCAACATTAATATGATATTCTTGCACTGTCCGTATATCCTTCCCTACTTGTCACATATGTTTACTGAATGTATACGGCTGTCCTATTTACGTCTGCCTCGAAGAACGCAATTGTTTTTCCACTAACAAAAATGAGTAATCCAACTGAGTTTAAGCACCTCCGATCTATAAGCACCTACCAGCATTTTCTAAGATATTTGAAAAATTTATGGAGATGCAAGTAATCCAATTTATAAGTACTCATAAGTTGCTTTCAGCTAAATAATAATAATGTTTATTCAWCTATGAGGCCATAAATATCAATATATCAGGTCTATTAGACTAGTCTGAGAACATATCAACATATCACAATATTACATACAACATATTAAGTTGATAGTACAGTACATACAGTCATCTTTCTAATACATATATATGATACATTTTTCATAAATAATTATAACGAATTTCTAGAAAGTCCTTTACGCTTTAGTATACTTTATCAAGGAGTATAGTACGTAACCGTCTCTTGACTATATTAATACTTTCAAAAGGTGATATTAAGTTATAAACTTTATTATAGCATTTTATACTTTGGTAATTAAAAGCCTGGGAGACACTAAGCCGCGAATACGGAAGATGCAAATTCTGATTATTTCGAGTTCCATAACTATGCACTTCCTTCACAAAAGTAAAGTCTTGTTTATTTTTTAATACATAGAGAATCAGGTAATAAATATATAAACACGGCAGAGTTAATATGTTGTATTTTTTGAATAAAGGTTTACAAGAATAAGTCTGTTTTTTATTATCCATGCACCTTAAATTTTTTTTTTAATAATAAATACTTTATCAAAATGTGATGAGCTGCCCCAAAATATCAGACCATAAGTCAACCTACTTTGAACCAATCCAAAATACATCAAGCGTATAACAGAGTCCGACACTGTATCCCTAAGTGATCTAATTAAAAAACAAATAGAACTTAGCCTACCAATAATATTAATTATATGGGGTTCCCAAGTCAATTTCGGGTCCAAAGTTATTCCCAAAAATTATTGCTGCTATTGCTTGCCTGAATCGACTTACCATTTAAAGGTATAAATAACTCATAATTTAAAGAAACATTTTTTGGCAAAAATCTCATGAAAGTTGTTTTATCTATATTTAGTTTCAGTCCATTATTTTCACACCATGAGAAAAAATTATTTGAAAATAATGACGCTTCTGAAGCAAGCGATTCTATACTGTTACAGCGTATCAACACATTAGTATCATCAGCATATAAAACTAACTTACTGCGATTATTAGAAACAATGTCATTAATGAAAACAAAAAATAAAGGGCCCAAAATTGAACCCTGTGGAACTCCCATTGATACTTTTTTGGAACTTGACTTTGTATTTTTTATAAAAACCTCTTGCGTTCTATCCGATAGATATGAATGCGACCATTTCAGTGGCACCCCTCGCACAATAACTGTTTATTATTAAGACCTTTATAAACGTAATTCAAGGCATCTGCCAGTGCAGTTTGGGTTGATTTATTTTGGCGAAATCCATTTTGTTCAGGAATCAATATCTTATTACTTTCGAGAAAATGTTTCAATCTATTGTAAAATAGGGTGTCGAATATTTTCGAAATTTGACTGGGCAGACAAATAGAACGGTAATTTTTTATGTCACTCCTTGAGCCCTTATTTTTGTAAACTGGTATACATTTTGATTTTTTAAGAACTGTTGGATATATACCTACACTAAATGACATATTCACTAAGTGTGTTAAAGGATATGCTATTATGTGTTTGACAGCATTTATAACTTTCCCATCGATGTCATCCATTCCCGGGACACTTTTTCTTGTCGTTTTATTAATGATACCTTCGACCTCACAAGTTGTCACAGGTTGTAAAGAGAATGTTTTTATTACGCATGCATCATAATTAACAATTATCGCACGCTGCAGCGTGTGTAAAATGATGATTATGATGCGCCTACTTTTTTATTACCTAGATATTTACCTGCCGTTTAAATTACTAGGTATACCTTTTGTACCAATATCAAAATGAACGAACACTTTTAAAAACAACATTTCTTTATTCTAAGTAACTATAATACTCTTATTTTAAATAAACATTGATTGTACAATTTGTATTTTTAGATATTTCATTTTATGATTTAAGCCTACTAAAAATAATTACAAAATTGTAAAAGAGAATGTTTAATGTTTAAAACATTTTTGAGCTTATGATGCATTCGTAATAAAAAATAGCGTATGATACGCGTGTATAAATAAGAGGCCTTTAAAGCCCTTGCGACTTACAAAACACTCCGCTGCGCGTCGTATTTTGAAATATGTCGCGCGTGCTTTAAAGGCCCTCTTATACACTTGTATCATAATATACTATTTTGTATTAAAATTTAAAGGCTTATAACTTAATAAAGCGGTTTTATTATTTTCTGAAAGGTGTAACAGTCGTTACAAGGTCATTTCTTTCGGGGGTTCGAAACCGTGGGAGTTAGTAAGAAACACGAACACTAGGTGAAAACACCGTTTTATTCGCACAAAGAGATAATTATTAACTGACAATTCAAAGGATTGATTATCGAAAACAGATTATCTTGGTTAACGCGGAACGGTTATGCCTCGGAATACCCGTTGCCGGCGTCGAGAGTAGAGCAGTTCATCTGCTCTGTTCGGCTGTGATGCAACTTCTTGAGGTTCAGCTGCGGGTTTCGACCGGTCTGGCCGACAGTCAGTGGCGGCGCATGGGAGGGGGGCCTCATTGGCTGCGCAGGCCCAGGCAGTGGGTGATGTCGCGTTACAAAGGCTTATAAAATAAGTGTTGAAAACAATCAGGTTTTCGACGTGGGTAGTGTTCCGCGACAGCACTGTCATATATTTTAGACACATTACATTCTATATTCAAAGGTAGTAGTAAAATAGGTGTTTTGATAATGCTGTACTATAGTAACATCAAAACCTTTTAATAGAGGTTTGCGTTTTTTTTGGGATTTTGTGATGACTCCTTAGCTACAGAGTACAGTAGATGAAGATAGATGATGACATGTCATCGTCTCATCGTTTCTTTCGGTAGTCGCGGGTGTTCCTCAGGGAAGCGTACTTGGCCCATTGCTGTATGCCCTTTACACCAGCAACTTTCCTAATTGTTTACGTTTTTGTGAACCGCACTATTACGCAGACGATACCTAGCTGTGTACTTTTTTCTCTATCGGCGATTAGATGATGCTATAAATAGTATCAATAGAGATTTACAAGCACTGCAAAATGTTTCTTCTGTAGCCATTCTATGCCGTTAACCCTGCAAAGTCTGTCGCTATTGTATTCTGTCCGGAAAGCTACAGAAAGTTTGTTTATGAACCAGCGCCATCCCATTATAATAGATTCACTTTCATGAGTGACGTACAAATTTTAACATCCGCAGAAAGAATTTATATACTTATACTTACTATTCCGCAGCATAAGAAGCAACTGTTTAAGCGTACTTCATGGTCGGGATGTGACCTGGGTTTTCGCCATCCGTCATTGCATGACTTTCCTCTTTCTGTCTCTGAATTTAACTTTTTTTTCACCTTCCTTTCCTTTCTTTTTTCTTGGTGTTTTTTACGTGTTCTCACTGTCTATATATTACTGTTTACTCTMAATTTTCATTTCGTTTTCTAGGTGATGTATAATTGTAGGGTAGTAGTATATTATTATTATTATTATTATATTATATCCAATCGTATTTATAAGGTGCATACTGCATATTTGTAATTTTTAACTCCAACAGCTTTGAAGAGCAACTGCGACAACAGAATCGTCTAATGACTCTCACAGCCAAAACTAAAGCTAACCACGACAATTTACTGAATAAGCTAAATCACGCAACGATGATGAAAGATCTATTGTACAATACTATGATCGAGACTACCAATGAGTAGGTATTCTAAATGTTATTTTCTTGCTCCGTTTACTGGGTACGTATGGTCTTAGATACAAGCAAGAAAAACAAAGGCTGCTGACGGAAATTGAGAACCAGARGAAAAAGAAAGCAGAACTTACGCAAACTCTTTTAGTGCGAAATGCGCTTGTGGCTAAAGTGAAGATAAGTTTAGTGCAGTTACAGGCAAAGTGTAAGATTGTCGGTGGTCCAGTACCTCAAAAAAAACGCCCCGTTTCGGAATTACAAACGCGTTTGCTACAAAGTGGCGAACCGCTATTTAGAGTGGCAGAGCCAGAAAAGGAAGAGGGCGATGGTAATATAATATCTTAGGCTTTTATGTATTTAAAACATATATTTTAACTCTTTAAATCTGCAACTTGAAAGAATACTTTCAAAAATGTAGATTTGGATGAATCGCGTTCATTTAGTTTAAATATATTCAAAATTTGAGAAACTATAATGTACGAATATTTTTTTATTCGCACTTTTGCTACTCTATCAAGCTTATTATTCGTATTTTTGAAGTACAATAATCACAAATTGTAATAGTCAAAACATATCTATACGTTTATGGATGCCTTAGGTTTATTAATAAATGCAAAATGCAGCAAAATTATTTGGTCCAAAATTCATTATAGCAACTGAAAAAATATTCAACTACTGTATTAATTACAGTGCAGCACAACGTCAACTAAACAGGAATATTGAATAGCATGTAAACAAGCTGGTTTTTGTTTGTACTTCGTTTCACACTATTTATCGAATAATTCGACGATCGCTTCGACTAGCAAACGGTCCTTTTCAAGAATAAGTTACAAAAATTTAATCTTACTTCAAATACGGTGGAAAGAATTCCGTAATATATAATACAAAAATTCTCTATTGGTCTCTTTTGATGTTTTGAACTTTTTCACTTCTGCTGCTATCCTCCCCCCAAATAAGTTCTAATCATTTTGAAAAATAAAATAGAAACTTCAATTGTAGAAACAAACGTATAACCGTCAGATTAATACTATTTTAATTCGAATATTTCTTTGTAAGCATTAAATATATTCCGTATTGAACAAAACAGTTTATTTTTGTGAAACATTACTTTTTCTTCGAATAAAGAGTAAAACGACGTTCCATACGATTGCTTTGTCACTAGTTTTGGTGGAAATTTATATGTTTCATTTTGAAGATGAACTACTTGTATCCAAAAACCATAATATCAACAGTTTTATTTTGGGCGAGGTATGTAGATGTCGTTTTTGTATTTGGACGGACATAGACAAAAAAGTAAAAATTTAAATCTTTAGGAATATTTATAGATAAAATATAGATAACAAACAGTACATCTGAGAGAATAGTCAGTTTATTGAACAAGAATAAATAAATAATTTTACGTTATCATTTTCAATGTGTTAAGTTTTACATTGTGTTACATTCCGCCTACATTTCCTTGACTGTATCAGGCATCGGCGTCGCCCAGTAAGCAAATTTGCATATCAGTCTTCAGATATAGAAACGGAAACACGAATAGAACAAAAGAACTATTATTATTTCTAAAGCTGGACACAACATCTTTAGATATAAGCCAAACATTGCTAGATCTTAATTAGGGATTCTAGGATCTTACAGATCTTACCTTTTTCCGGGCGGCCTTTTGAACTGTGAACGAAAATGGTTCAATGCAAAAGAGTTTACAATACAGCATTGCGGGCAGGGTAACATTGAAAGTTAGCATTTTTCGGTTATTGCACTTTATGAATATAGAAATTACAAAATCAATCTTCACGATATGAATGGTACCATGCAAATGAAAATTGAAAAACAAAAATTCGTTGTGTACCTACCTCGAGGTAGAACCACAACAATAAAAAGGCAAAAAGGATAGTGCCGAAATAAATTTTTAAGATAATGGAGTTTCTTTTTGTTTGGGAAAATGAATGCAGTACTAATTTTAAATGGCGTGAAGTAACTTTGTTTCGCAGTTTGAGTAAATTACTTTAAGTATAGCGAAAAAGAGTTATTAAATGTCAGATGTGATGACGGCTTTAGCGAATGATAAATATATAATTAATTGGTGGTTTTATGAGTAGTTTATGTTCTTATTTACGCGTTTCTTTGGCCAAATTGAAAATTACTTCAGGGACTCAAATTTCGAGAACCACAGTTACACGCGTATAAGTTAAATAATTGTATTATTATATTTTAGCAATAAGAATGATTGACGTCATAACATCCAAGATAACTAAGTTAGTTGCACAAGCAGCTCAAGGCGATCCCAAAGTTGATGAAGATGAAGCTCTTCGAGCTTTTGAAGGGTTTATTTTGAATCAATGTAAGACTGTGCCTATAACAACTACCGACCAAGACGAAGGTGGGTATAATAAAAACAATGTAATATGTGCTTTAATTAAACTGCACYGTAATCGTAGTTCTTATGGAAGAGATACAGCCAGAAGTTTCTAGTTCAGTACCCACAAGAGAAGAGATCAAACAAATAAGCGCAGCTATAGTTCGAGAATGTGAAGCTGAAGACGATTTAGCTCCAGGAGCTCCAAAGAAGAAGGTTTGAAGGTAGTCAAAACTCTACTTACTGCACTAATTTATTTTGTTTGTACGCTATCGTGTATTTATAACTTCAAAATATACCCTATTTTTTATTTTGACTTTCAACTTGCATTAGATCCATTTGGCACTTGAACGGAATATCAGGCATGGAAAATTGATAATTTATGTGCGTTCGAAGTGTTTTCTCATGGTGTAAACCACAGACCATTAATTATGTGATCTGTGGTGTAAACAACGGACAAATTAAAGAATCCTTTTAGTTTTCAGCATTGACATATTATTAAATGGACACCAAAGACGATCGTCTTTGATGGACACATCTCATTCATAAATACGGTTGGAACTGACGCCAAGACCAATGATGGTGAGGGGAGCGCGGGTACGAGGGGAAGATACAGCTTTCCTTTAAGTACATTGCCGTACTGTTATAAAAGGGTCAACAGTGAGATAATTTAACTTCCAGCTAAAACAAAAGCGGAGCGTACATCAATAATATTTCGAACAATCTTTCAGTTAAAGCAAGGAAACGTCTTTTTGTACAACAAATACTAATTTAATTTCGTTACAAGCGGGAAAAAATTTTTGCCGAATGAAAGCATCAACACAGTTCTTGCATTAGTATTCATTAATCAACACTTAACGAGTAAACACTCTACATTCTTCACATAGAAATATAAGGAAAAAAATTTAGAAACTGCGAAACTGAAATTTACTGTCAAATAAMAAGAAATACATAAAATCAAAATCCGCATCAGGCATCACTGAAGTACTTACTCCAAACACATCGGCTCTCTTCTTCTACCTACAAATATTTATTTTTAAAACGTCTACCACTAACAGTAATCATTTTCCATATGTATTAATCCTTCACTATCAACTTCATTACATTTTATAAAAGTATTCCTCTTTAAAGTAACTAATTTCGCTAAATTTATCAAACGACGCCTATGACAACAAATATAAACATAACCTAAACAATGCTTAACGGTGGAATGATACGGTTTTCGCCTTAGAGCCCACCTTTTTGCATACTTGACACATCCGCGCCATTGTCTGGATTAATTTTTTATACGACTTGTCCTTAAACAGCTCGCAATAAGCTCTTTTTGACCAAAAATTTACACCGCACTACTCAACACAACAGAACATTCTAAACACCAGTAGTACAGTGGACCATCTAATGCGCGTGAAGACGGGCAATCGCACGATGTATTGAGTATTGCTCTGGTCAATTGTACGTTTCTGTTTTCCTACAATTCCACCTTAGAATGTGACTATCATGTTGGCTTTTCTTGAAAATGTAAACAACCTACTCCAGACACATCGATTTATTTCAGTATCATATACAAGTGCGCAAATGGTGAATTTCCGAATCCGGTCTCCGGTGCACAACGAGCTGCAGCGAATACACACGACACAGTGTTTCCTCCATCGAGGTGTCTGGAGTCAGTTGTTTACATTTTCAATTGAAGGCGACACAATAGTCACATTCTAAGATGGCATTGGAGGAAAACAGAAACGTACAGTTGACCAGAGCAATACTCAATGCATCGTGCGATTGCCCGTCTTCACGCGCATTAGATGGTCCACTGTACTACTGGTGTTTAGAATGTTCTGTTGTGTTCAGTAATACGGTGTAAATTTTTGGTCAAAAAGAGCTTATTGCGAGCTGTTTAAGGACAAGTCGTATAAAAAATTAATCCAGGCAATGGTGCGGATGTGTCAAGTATGCAAAAAGGTGGTCTCTAAGGAGAAAACCGTATCATTTCACCGTTAAGCATTGTTTAGGTTATGTTTATATTTGTTGTCATAGGCGTCGTTTGATAAATTTAGCGAAATTAGTTAGTTAGGAATACTTTTATAAAATGTAATGAAGTTGATAGTGAAGGATTAATACATAKGGAAAATGATTACKGTGAGTGGTAGACGTTTTAAAAATAAGTATTTGTAGGTAGAAGAAGAGAGCCGATGTGTTCGGAGTAAGTACTTCAGTGATGCCTGATGCGGATTTTGATKTTATGTATTTCTTTTTATTTGACAATAAATTTCAGTTTCGCAGTTTYTGATTTTTTTTCCTAATATTTCTATGTCAAGAATGTCGAGTGTTTTCTCGTTAAGTGTTGATTAATGAATACTAATGCTAGAACTGATGGGTTGATGCTTTAATTCGGCCAAAACTTTTTTCCGCTTGTAACGAAATTAAATTAGTGTTTGTTGTACAAAAGATGTTTTCTTGCTTTAACTGCAAGATTGTTCGAAATATTATTGATGTACGCTCCGCTTTTGTTTTTAGTTGGAAGTTAAATTATGTCACTATTGACCCTTTTATAACAGTACGGCAATGTACTTGGAGGAAAACTGTATCTCCCCCTCGTACCCGCGCTCCCCTCAGCCTCATTGGTCTTGACGTCAGTTCCAACCGTATTTATGAATGAGATGTTGTGTCCATCTAAAGTCAATGGTTTCCTCCAGCTGCGATCGCTTATTTTCCAACTTTTTAAATGTTGTACCTCAGCTGTTGGTAGATGTGGTGACAATTGTAGACCTGAATTTTGACACTGTGACATTGACATCTCACGTATGACTGCCAGAAACCGTTGATTTGTTGACGTAAGACGTACACTGCTTGAAATGTGAATTGCGGCCTATCTGTGGTTTATCAAAAGAAAAGGCCAAGCTTCAAAGTTTAAACTCTTAAATTGTCATTATTAATTACTACGAACTGCTACGTATGTTGTACTGAACACCCTTGTCGGTTCTACAGTATTAGCTGATAAGGTAACGTGTAACACCTACGTGTGTTTTATTGAAGTAATTATTTAGACCTTTGATCCGTACTTAAAAATAATAAATTTCATTTACGGCTGTTTACAGTTACAAAGAAAATCACGGAAGTTTTCAGTTTTGTTGAAAATACTCAACAACTAGCAATTGCTTTGATATAGTTACTAGTTGTCCGGAAGAACTGTTTGTACTGGATTAAAACTAAAGGCTATTTTTTTTTGTTATACAATGGAACCATCTGAAGCACAAATAGAAGAATTAAGAACTAGTTTTCTTAAGAAACTGGAGTCTGAAGATAATTCCAGTAAGTATTTGGCTCAATGTTTTGTTTCTATACTTAACAGATTTTTTAGCTGTCCATGCAGCTGATATGGAAAGGGTTAAAGGGAGTGATGACTGGTTACGAAGATTTTTATTGCATCATGATCTTAATCAAGAAGCAGCTCTTAAAATGCTTTGGGATACTGTATTGTGGCGAAAGAAATTTGGTACAAATGGTAAATAAAGTTTAGGTGTTTGTTGTACATTTGTTTACTATTCATATTGATTGTAGACTTAAATGAATCCAATATCAGAATGGAATATCTGCTTGAAGGAAGTGTATTTTCTCATGGACGTGATAAAGATGGATGTGCCTTATTTATACTAAAGTGCAAAAAACACGTTAAAGGTTCTAAAGATTTTGCAGAGTTTCAGAGATGCTTGGTGTATTGGTTTGAAAGATTGGAAAGGTAGATGTAGTATTTTTTATTGTGATATAGGTATTAAAATTTTATTTAATTCTTTTAGACAAGAAAAAGGAAAAGCTATAACTTTATTTTTTGACATGGATGGTTGTGGTTTATCAAATATGGACATGGAATTTATTCAGTATTTAATAGGTCTATGCAAGCTTTATTACCCATTTTTTTTAAATTACATTATCGTTTTTGAAATGGCTTGGATTTTAAATGGTAAGAGCTCAATTAATTATTAAATTTTTCTCAAAGAGTTTTTCCTTACTATTATTAGAAGGTTAAATAAACAAAATGAAAGTTTGGTAATTATATAGAGGACGGGCCTCTCGCCTATCGAGGTGAAATTATGCACACTCCTAGAACATGGCCTTGTGAACATAAATCTAAAATCTGTGTTTATTATATGCAGAAAAATAAACACCTAAAATCTGCTTGAAACTATTGTATAGGACGACTGGATGTAAAGGAGTAAGCAACACTGTGCAGCATAGCCAAAAACCTCGCCTCGTAGTAGTTCACCATTGAAACACATATTTTTCAAATACTAGATGCGACCGCACCAAACAGATTTCAGAATGGTGTTCAGAAGGGTATGTTCTAGCAGTGTGGAAAATTTCAGCTCAATAGGCGAGGGGCTCCTCTATATAATTACAAATGTTTTAATAACATTAAAAGATTAGAGCATAGAAAAAAATATATGACTCTCATAAAAATACACAGCAACAGAACAATTAGCAAGCAGTACTACTATTTTTCTATTTTTGTTCGTGATATACAGGGTTTTAAAGTTAAATTAAAAAAAAAGATTTTTTTTTAAATTATATCAAAAACAAAACGTTTTTGTAAATTTTTTTATTTAAAAAACATTCTAAAATCGCATTTTCTATCGCCTGTCAAACATTGGTGGTGTATTTCGAGGACACCATGTATATGTAATACTACAGTAGTGTATGTGTTGCATCATATTTCTTGCTCTTTTCAGACTTTCTGTTTTTAATTTTTATTTATTATTAGATAATGTACTGTTGATGGTTGTGGTCATTTATTACATTACAAATATAATTACAACACATTTATTTTTTGTTTAGGTACCTACAAACAGCAGCTTCATTGTTCTCATTAATTTCCAAATACTTCCGAATTTTCACAAGTACATATTGTTAATATACAACAAATCTATAAATTTCGGAAATATTGCAACATAACTTTTACTGGTCGGTAAAGAAATAAATATATTTTATCAAGCAAGCTAAAATTAGTTAATATATTCAGAGCTGTATTTTTTACTTCAGTTTTAAATTTATCACGGTTTGGGGATGTGCAGTTTAATGTCCACGAATCGAATGTGCCTAGTATTGCTAGAATCGTAGAATTTTATTTGCTGCTTTTGGTAGGAAATGGTTCTGTAATGTTTGTTGTGTTGTTTATTATTAATGTAACGTATGTTATGTATTTCAGCTGCCTTTAAAGTAATTAAAACCTGGTTGCCAGAAAAAGCTATAGAAAAAATCAAGTCTATAAAGAAGGCTGGGCTTGCAGAATATGTACCATTGGATCAGGCACTAACATGTTGGGGTGGAACAAATGATTACACTTTTACTTTTGAACCTGAAACAAACGAAAAATCTAACGTTGGTATTTCCAACAACAGAAAGGTAATTTTTTTAAATGTTTTATTGTAATTGCACTTGTATTTCTACATTATATTGTATTTAATACCTAGTTGAGGTGTAACATACAATTTGTTGGTCAGACGGTCATTTAATTTATTATTCTAAATAATRCTTGCTTAATTTATAACTGATACTTAATGGTTTCTAGAGTTTAGTTACAACAAAGTGTTCTTCCAATTAGCCCAAGAAAGGCAGTCGAAAACTTTCAGAAGTCTTTTTTATGGGTTCAAGTGTGCTGATAACCGTTTGACATTTTGAGACCAACATTTTTATTGGGAATCCATTTTTTTCCAAAATAGTATTGGAAATGTACTTTTTGGGATGGCTCTTATTTCAAAAACAGCTTTATCATAAAGTGATTGCAACTAAATTATGTACAAGCTGATATTTTTTTAATCTACGCATGCCAAATTATGATTTTTTAAAGTGACGGTACTCATTAAGAAGGATGTTTTCTATTTCTTGTTCAAAGGCAGTACTGTTAAACTGTTTTAAAAACAAATACATACCACATTATGTTATGTCTGCTAAAAACCTTAAAAAAATCACCTATCTGTAAAATCCAACAATTTTTTCACATTAAAAAGGAATATTTATGTGATGTAGTGCAGCTAGGTAATCTTCAACCCATAGAAACTCTTAAAATTTAACTCAGTGGTCTCTGAAAAAAATAATAACAATTTTCATAAGCACCTTTCTCCATTCTTTTGTCATATGGTGTACAATAAAAACGAGCTATTATAATTCGGCATATTGGACATGCTGTACCTTAAACCTTTATTTTACCTTAAACAAGGGATATTTAACTTCTGTCGAGATTAAAAAGAAACATAACAAGCTGTATATATTTTTAAACAGAAACAAGTATTTTTTAGCCATCCCTAAGCCAACTATAATTTTTATTAAAAAAACTGCAGTTTATAACTCAAAATCAGCATGTGCTACAAAAAGATGTGCACATGACTGATTAGGTTTTAAAAATATATCAAAAGTGTTAATAATTTTTTTTGCATCTATAACTTAAACGCTAAAATGCCTACAATCATTATATAAAGTTGTCTGTTGCAGCATTTCTATTTGCTTAATTCTTAAAATTTGAATTTTATATATGTAATAACATATTTGTACCCACTGCAATTTTGAGAGCAGAAAAATCTCCCAATTAATTTGGCGTTAGTTTTGTGCATTGTATATATGTAGATCTACACAAAAATGCTATAGTGTGATTTTCAAATAGATTTCTATTAATATATTCAAAATTCTGTGTATCAAAAATAAAGCATTTCTGGATCCATGTTCATATAAACTATTTGCCGCTATTTTACTTTAGGAACATGCATCAGAATTTATGACATCGAACATTGATACACCCTGTATATATAATAATAAAATCCGTTACTGAAAATGTCGTAGCAAATAAAAACACCCCAATAACTCTTAATTAACAACATATTTATAGTTTACTAAAGCATTACAACATTTTTTTAATGTTTTAATATATTATAATTTGATGTCTTGTGGGACTGGATCAACTAGGCTAATTATATTTTCTCTTTATTTGGGTGCCAAGTTTTCGGAACTAATTAGTTCCTTCGTCGGAACTTCTAAGTTACAAAATATAACAATAAAAAACATGAAACAAAATATAAAAATTCAAACTCACCAAATGTGAGAATAGCAATAAAACTGCGTTTACAATCGACAATGTAGAAATTTCACAATACCAATTGTAAAATATAAAATAATATTCAGTGTATAAACAACGTATAAATATAATAATAGTAAAAATATACAAATGTATACAGAGTATGTCATAAAGTTTTTTGACATAAATTTTTTGAAAATAAGGAAAACATGTCTTGATACTTTTTAAATTTAAAACGGGGTGAGATATATTAAAAAACACAATAAAAATTATTTACCAATCGTTCCATCATGATTTTTTTGAGTTAATAGGTATGTATAAATTGCACTGAAATTAAAAACATGATTTGTTAAAGCACTTCTTGTTAGACCTTCCTGTATATCACTTTTATGTAAAGATACTCTTGAATTTAAACATTGTGAAGTTTGACTCACATATGTTTTAGAGCAATTTTTACAATTTAATTTATAGATTACATGTGAATATGGGAGTTTCAGTTTTTAATTTTGTGTAGTTTGGCTACCGTTTTAATATTTTTAACAGTAATTTTAGAATTTTTATCTTTTAAAACAGTTATAATTTTACTAGTTACGCTATATACAGGATGTTCACGCTAACAGTCTACAATAGCTAACTTTTATTTGAAATCGTAGAATAGTGGTTTAATTGGGAAAGTTTCTTGATTTTTCGAGAAGAATTTGTTGGTGTTTACAAAAAAACAATTGAACATCATCTGTCAAAGATATTGACTACAAGTTTGTTTTATTTTAAATAGAACGACCCCACTTTTTATAGCGCATTCGATTCACCACATCATATTAAACAAAAAAGTATATAGATATCAACACCCTATATCATTTGTTTTTGAGATATTTCAGGTAATATGATTTGTGTTCACGAAACGCCCTTAATCGAGTGTGCTATAAAAAATGGGATATCATTCTATTTAAAATAACAAACTTGTAGTCAATATTTTTGACAGATGATGTTCAATTGTTTTTTTGTAAACACCATCAAATTTTTCTTGAAAAATCTAGAAACTTTCCCATTTAAACCACTATTATACGCTTTCAAATAAAAAAGTCAGCTATTGTAGACTGTTAACGCGAACACCATGTATATTAGGAATAACTACATATTTAAAACTATTTGTTCAGTTTAAATTAGAACTTCTATTTGTTAAATTTTGAATGTTAATTCAGAAGAACTATACAATAATTTGCTTATTTTGAGAATAAGAATTCTCTATTAATAATTTAAATCATCATTAAATCATGAATTGCTTACGGAGTTTGGACTTTTTACGCTTCAGTCTAGACGTAGCTATTTGTCTATTACATTTTTGTTTAAGTTGGTGAATAATATTATTAATGATAGCGAATTACTGAGTTTGATACAGTTTAGCGTACCACGTATGGGATCTAGACACACACGAAAATTTGCTATTGGTGCGGCCAACACAAATAGTCATTATTTTTCGCCTATATACAATATGTGTCGATTGTGTAACAGTGTTCAGCAACCTGTAGACATACTTGTTTTGAATGAACGCGCATTTGCCAAAACTTTAAAGTCTGTTTTAAGTGTATGTGATTGATTAAACTTCTTCGCTTCAATTTTGAATTGTACCTTCGAATAGTTTGTTTTGATGCTTGTATTTATGTTATCCTATGTGCCCGCTGGATCGAATAAATATTATTATTATTATTATTAAATAATTTATTAATATTTTGTTTTATAAAACTTGGATGAAATATTTTTTATTTTAAGTTCTTTTATAAAGTTTATTTTAATTTTTATATAATGGTCTGACAGATAGTGAATAAAAAAGTAAATTAGACATTTGTATCATAATTATTAAAAATGTTTAGTATTTCATTAATTGCATTAGAGKGTAATGCTAATATCAAATCATCAACATATTTTKATGAAAGGAAGTTGAATTGTTATTCAGKTATACTCGCATCTAACAAGWTGTGATAAAATTGGACGATTMCATTGCATAACCATAAAGTTTGTAAATAAATTTTGTTTTCATTTATGAAATAATTATTATCTAATATAAAATTTAAAATTTATTTCTTTATTTTATTGATTTTTATTAATATTTGTATGTAAATTGATTTGTTGCCATTTTAATTCGATACATTATATAGAACACAAAAATTGTAATATGACCCATTCCCAATGCACTTAATTTTATTTTCACAAGTGCTACTGTTAAAATTTTTTAATAGCATGGGTAATGTTTGAATTTTGAATACTCATTGTGACTGCAATAGAGGCAAAGGGGTGTCTCATTTCTAAATCAATACATTTGTGGCAGGTTCACTTTGCAGATGGTTCTCCAATGTCAGAGACTGCAGGACCATTTGGAGATAAGGAAAATGGTAAGTGTATATTTTAAATAACTCCTTAACTAGAACTCTCTTGCTGTTATTGTTTGAACTGATTTAAACAATATATCCACTTATTTTTGTTAAACAGTTCACATAAGTTTCACATACGTTAATAAATATGTTTAAAAATATACTTATCAATTTTAATATATTATTTGGGTGAAATGGCATGCAGACTCTTTTAATAACTACAATAGTCACTTGCCAAACATCTGTTTTGAATTTGGAGTAGTACTTATTAGAGTGACTATTTCATGTTCTTACAATTGATAGCTGTTAAAGTATTAGTAAAAATAATTATATTTGTTTTGTAGATGGCTCTGTTCTCAGTATTAATCCGCCTAATGTTATGTCCTTCATTAAAGAAGGAAGTGAACTGGTTAGTATATTGGAACTGCAGAATACAGATTCCTCTGCAATCATTTCATATAAGGTAGGTCCATATTAATTATAAATTTTCATTACTAAACTAATCGAATATACAGCTGAAAACAACATCACCTGAAAAGTTCCGGGTTCGACCTAGTGTAGGTAGTTTAGGTCCTGGTGATCACACAACAATTAGTGTTACAATATTGCCAGGCTTTGAATTGAGTTCAAGAGATAAATTCCGTATAATGAGTATGCCCATAGAGTCGCTGGAGTTATCTGCTAATGAATTGTCAGAACTGTGGAAGGTAATATAGAAGTGCCTTTCTTAATTATTTATTAATACAGAATTTATTTATTTACAGAACGTTTCATCTAAGAATATTTCTCAGCATTCATTACGCTGTACACAAGGTAAAGAGATGACTAAAAATGGTAATGCTTTTCATGGAGCTGGACAATCATATAGTGAGCAAAACCAAGGATTGCAATTTTCTCCCGACTTCAAAGCATTGACTGAATGTCATAAAAGGATTGAAAATGCTGTGAAACGTCTCCAGATATTCCAGGGATTTACTATTGTTCTTATTGTTGTTATAGGTGTATTGCTAACATACATGGTTTATAATAATAATAATAATAGTGAACGTACATGCTATAAAAGTTCTGATAGCACATGGCAGTAGCTAAACATAGAATTGTAGTATGTATATAGCCTACATTGGAAATTGGTACAATTGTCTTATTTTTAGCAAAGGTTTTAATATTTTGTTACAATTTACTGTTAAATATTACTTAATTATAAACTACTTCCAAATATAATGATTCCAAAATCTTTTGTACTTGACTGAATTTTACAGTTAAATTTGAATCTTGTAATAATTGATACTATAAACTTCTGCAGATATGCTGCTGAAAAATTTTGAGTATCATTTCAAAAACAAACCTGAACTATTGTATCACACTGTATGCCTATTTTATAATAATGCTGAATTCCTGTGTTTGTATGTTTTTATTTGCATAGAAGTTTTGTTGTATTAAAATAATTGAAAGCTAATTATGTGTTGATTTTTAACAAATAATGCTTTACTGTTCTGGAATCCAGATATGTAAGAGCACTAAGGTTGCAGGTAGGCTTTTGTCTTCCAATTTTACGAGTCATAGTATAATACTAAGGAAATTAGTCGAATTAGCTGTTATTAGTTAATTTTTGGAGGCCATAATGGGTTTTTAATTTTCTTCCCATTTGTAGTACAATAAAAAAAAGTTTTTACTGCATATAGAGATCAAAACATGTAGGTTGCTTCAAGAAAGAGAAACATATATTTGCCTGGTCAGGTTTTTCAGACATTTATTAAAATTTGATTTGGTGGAGTTTTTGTGACGAATTATATGAACTTGATTAGGTTCAGATAATGGTGTATAATACATAGAATAAGTGTTGCAATGTTATTTTGTAATTCCAGTTTATGAACTTTGTATTATTTGTTTGATAATTTGCAGTAGCAAATAAATTTTTCATAAATGTTTTGAGACCATAAGACAAGCAGTTTACCCAAAATTTGTAATGTTTTGCAACTAAAACTAAACTAAAAATATCTATCTAAAAATATTCATTAAGACTCCTAAAGAAGATATCGAAACAATTTTGACACTTCTCCCACATAATGTACTATTTATTTAGATTTATAATGACAAAACTTCTCAATTTAAAGTCTGTGTGGCCGTCAAAACAGCTTGATCGAAAGGATGTGAATTTTGATGTTATTTGGTTTGAGAAGTTGAAAGGGGACCTGAGATTTAAGATACCCAACATTCCTAATTTTATTATGTAGAGGATATTTTAATGAAGAATATTTTTCTATTGATGTCTACGAATTGAGGAAATATTCATTTCTTCTGAAAATTTGTTTATAAAAGACATTTTATTTTTTCTGATTCTAACATACATAACATTTACATAGCTATGAGTATGAAATAATTTTTTTACAGCCATAATATTCATTGATTTCTAAGACATGAAAAACTACTGAAATGATTGCTCATTCCCACAGATTCTTTCCTGTGGGGTTTTTAATCATGCAACATTTTTATGTAACAGCTGTCAAAAAGATTAAGAAAAAACGGAAGAGGTGTGACTTAAATTTTAATGTTCAATTTGCTAAAATGTTTATTATCAACAAACCAATAGTTTGCAATTTGTACTGTTAAATGTAAAAAAGCTGCTCTTCCATTATCAAATTAATTTAGTTCCTGGGGGGGGGGGCAATTCCCCCCCCCCCTTGGCTACACAACTGATCCAGACTGCTAAAAATTATTAATCTTTCGGTTTAATACAATCTGTCAGCATTACATATAAAAAAAATATTTATTTACAAACTTGGAAATAATTTTATCTGTAATATAACACATTTTTATAGTTATGCCTATAAAATTAATTTAAACATTTGATTTCATCTGTTTTCAAGTTTCTGGGAAGTATAAAGGGTGCCCTCTAAATATACCGAGAACGTTTGACAGGTGATAGAAAATGCGATTTTAGATAAAAATTTAACATAAAAAAAATTCCAAAATTTTATACGGGGTGTCCTAAAATATAAAAGATATCGACTTTGGTGGGAATTATAATGGCATAAGGTAAAATAAAAACAAGTGACCTGAGATTTTTTAAAGCACCAGTGGCGTCTGCTGGGCTAATGCAGACCTCCCTCCATTTTTTAATAGAACTTTAAGGCATGTGGATTTTTAGACAAAACTAAAACATCTCTTCACAATCTCCAATCAATTCTAAAGAAAACATGTATCTTTGATGTTTGCTGTAAAACTACTCCCTAGTCTTTAAAAATTGCTGATTTTATTGAAAAACATGTCTCCCTTATTTCGTAAAATTATAACAGTGTCATTGTCACCAACAACGCTTGACATGTAATACAAAATGCTATTTTCAAAACTACTTTGCAATAAAAATAATTCAAAAACTATTTCTTTTTGATATAATAATTTTTAAAAAAACATTCCCCTATATTTAACTAACACCCTGTATATAAAAAACAAAACGTTTAAATTTGGTGGTGGTGCTTTAAAAGATCTCAGGTCACTGGTTTTATTTTACTTTAAGCCATTTTTTTTAAATTAACTAACAGCCTGTATATCAAAAACAAAACAATTTTGTAATTTTTTGTTTGAAAAATTTTCCTAAAATCACATTTTCTATTACCAGTCAAATGTTGTYGGTGTATTTCGAGAACACACTGTATATGGCTTTGGTTTTATTAGTCATGGTAAGTATAGATACATTACTTTAWATATTATGCATGATGGAATCTAATACAGATTAGGCTTCAAATACAAACAAAAATCAGAACAAGTGGTAGTCTTCCGTATGTATTTTTCTTTATATTATATGATGGTTAACAAAAATTGATAAATAAATGTACTGAAAATCTACAATTTCCACATTTTAATGCCTTAATTTGGTACGCTGAACTAGTGTTATCTGATTATCAGTACGACGTTTCTTCAATCTGAAGTTAATTTCAAACTATACGTTTTACTTTAACTAGAATCAAGTGTGCGTCCACATTAGGAATTCAAAGTCACAGTTGTAACTGAAACTGGACTAGTTGGGTAGATTAAAAACCATGTAGCTGATTGCACTTAGGTACATGTGTATACCTCACAAACTCCAGAACTCCACACATACAGTTTTTGTATCTTATTCAACACAAACTTTTTTTCAAATAAGTAACTGATAACATAACTGAGTGTAATGCTAACATGTAAATGCTGCAGTGCCTTTCTATAGTTTGTATGAACCTTGTGAATTCATTACAAAACCCTCCCCATTACCTATTAATATCCACCGAACTCTAAACATATACTGGTTTCATTATAGCCTTGGAAATAATATTTGGCTAAAAAAGTATGGGCCTTGTAACGTGTTTAGTGCTTTCCATCATGTATTATAGAAACAACTTCTAGCTTTACGCGATTTTAGAGCCACACTGCTAGAAGTTTTGAAGAAACGAAGAAAAATTTGGTAGTTTATAATCACTTCATTTTTTTCCCTAAAATTGTGTATTAAATTTAAGGTGATTGTGACAATATTCTTTATTTATTGTTTTCTTTTAAATAATTTTAGTTCCCATTTGGTTTACAAGGTTAATGTTTTGTTCCGAAGTTGATATGCTTCATATATATTTGTTTGTGATGTCAATGAAATTTTATAAATCTGCTTTATGACTTATAATGATTGTGTAGATTTAATCAATTTTTTATTTTATTATGATATTTAGGTACTGCAAATTTTTTGTAGAACTTTACTAATAGTAGGTAGGTGTGATGTAAAAAATTAGTAAACATGTGTTACACAGTTCCAAAATGTAAGTACATAGTAGATATCCAATTTAAGTTTTTATGTATTGTAGAAAACCAATTTTTACATTTTATTTATCAGCAATAAAATAAATACGGACATCATCCGCCCATTTGAAGGGTGGTTAAAACCACTAAGAAATAAAACAAACTAGGAAATATATGACAAACGTAGGTTGGTAATTACAAGTATAATTTTTTTGCATTAGTGAAGAGAAGACATGCAATGTATCTTATCTTTATAATTATTTATTTTTGATGCTGTATATACCTACTTAAGTATATAGGTAATTAAAAACTAACTACCTACTATATATTTTATTTTACAAAAAAAACTGTATCAGACCACCATTATCAGCTAAGTACCTACCTATATACTTTGAACAGAAAATAATGGCTCATAAATGTATTCTTTATCAGCAATGCAATTTTTTCAAATATGTAGTACATTTTAAATTTTTTTTAAGTTAGCCAAAAGCTTATTCTTTAAATTTAGTATTATAATAATATATATGATTTTGGTGGCTTTTGTACTGTACAGACCGTACACAAGGTAAGTAATGTTACTAAATTAAATGTTTCAAATTTAAAAAAATATATTTCCGCTATCGTAGCTTCTGCGCACTGTTCATCTTGACGAATCACAGCCGCACCGTATAATGCAGCTGGCCACGCCATCGCCATCTCTGTTTGCTTAAAATAGACGCTGCCATTGCTGATACGCCCTCTCAGGACATTCTTGGAGTTACGGTATGTAAAATTTTAATTTATAGCTTCGAAGGTAATTACCGTTTCACTTCTCGCGTACTTAATATTGTTAATTTAATATAACAAATTTTTCCTGCTACCCGTAGCGAATTATTTGTTGTATAATTAAGTGAAAATAAGTGTTACATTTTCCGTTACTTTCTCTGCCACTCCATATTGATGATGCTAACAGCGCCAACCGTGCTAATTTCTAGAAATTTTTGTTGAAATGCCCCCTACATACAGGTTCGTTAAGTAGAAATAATGGATTACGATTTTGTTTGAATTATCGGAAATTTGGTTTTAAATTTGATGATGTTGAAGTGACAACTAACCCCATACGGGCATGGCGCCCCCGTTTTGGCTTACATATCAAATGTTCAAATGGCGACCTAGCTTGTTTGGCATTTCACTAATAAAATGGTTATTGTTAGATATTTTGAATTTGGATTTCATTTTGGAGGAAAAAATTATATTTTTAATTTCCCATGTAAGGTGTTTTACTATCACATACAATTAGAAGTAATTTATAAATCTACTATTACATTTCCTATGCGTTTCATTAATACACGTTAGCTTAAATCACTATGTTTTATCTAGGTTCTGAAGGGAACAGCATAAAAAATGACTACTCAGTTTCAACCAAATGAAATTAAACTAGAAGGTGTCGAACCAGGCGAAAATGTTACAGAAATTCAGTCGTATCTGGAAGGGTTTCAGAAAGAAATTGGTGGAGATAACAACATTCAACAAGTAACAGGTGTGTTTATTTATGTTTGTACATACTGCAAATTTATTTAAAAATTATTAGAAATTGAAGGTGATGACAACGACGGAGATGGAGATGAAGGTACTTACTTTGTGGATCAAGCAGGACATTATTATTACCAAGCCAAAGGAGATACACAACCTGTTATGACTGTAGTGCCCGGATTAAATGATTCTGGGCAAGATGAAGGCGAGGAGTTTATAATAAATCAAGAAAACGGTGACGCAATTGAAGTGGAAGATGGCGAGGAAGTAAGTATTTAGAAAGCTTCCCTTGGTATGTAGTTGTTGTATTGATTTGGTCTTGTATGTCAGTAATTATTGTGAATACAATTAGTATAGTTTATGTCACTAGAAAATTTTGTGGTAATTTTTGGAAATTCATATAAACTATCATATTTTACATCATATCCAACAAGATCCAAGTAGTTTTAGGTTTTGGCAAAGACCTTTTCGAAAAACGGGTGTTTACATTTGGATCTCCTTTATGACACACAATGTTCTTTGTATCTTACACAGTGTTGCATACACCTCTCCTATGAGTAGTTCGAATATGTACATATATGCGTAAAGTGTGACGGGAAGGGCATAAAGTGACATATTTACAATAATGACCTGTACGTCTTAATACTGATAATTAATAATTTTTTATGGGTCCATTTTTTTACACCACCAGCAGCTGCTGCTGCTGTCTTAGTATATTAAACAAACAGTTAATTGTAACAATTACTATTGTTATGGCTGTTTACACTACTAAAGACCGGTGGGTTAGTGGCTTATGGTGCTGCCTTGTGTGTAGAGGGATGCTAGCAGGCCGAGTTTTAAAACCAGCTCATGCAACTGTTTTATATATCATATTTCTGGGAACACTTCGTCGCTTTAAAAATTAGTAGTATAAATTGATAGCCAAAGGTATGCAACTCGAAGAAAAATTGAGGTTCATACTGCATTATCCTTAGTCTTTTCCTAGTAGACTGTTATTTACCAAGTAGCAGCGACTGCACTGCGTAATGCCGGATAAATGCAGCAAACTTAGGATTTATGAAGGCGACAACATATCAATCATCTACATGCTTACAGTAAAGTAGCGGGTATATGAATAAGATGTGGTAGGATAAAT